>JAPYZL010057660.1:0-18028 GCA_030522825.1 Platygaster orseoliae | reverse complement strand
AACTTGTAAGGGTTAGGTTAGGTTAGGAAGGGTTTGATTAGGTTGGGTTAGGTTAGCATGCCGGCCAAGTGCCCCAGAACCGGCCTAGCTGTACTACTTCCTAGAGATCATTAATTAACTTTTTTCCTATTATTACTTACAGAAAATTGCAAGATTCAAGATTCAGATAATAAATTTGAGATTCTACACATTGTAATTGTTGAGTTTTAAAAAATAAATTACAAAACAATTATTTATTTCTGTAAAAATTCTATGAATAAATTGGAAAAATAAATCATTTTTCCCAAATTTATTGTAAATATTGTTAAATTGTTTTTGTAAAATTAGTTTGTTGAGTTTTTGAATTTTTTCAAGGTTCCTAATGAGGACTTGATAAGTATCAAAATATCGATACAATAAATTTAATAATACATTTGTAACTTCATGTTTTCTTGGAAAACTACATGTTTAAACTTTGATGGTTTTTATTTTTATTGTTATTATATAGTTATAGTTATTTTATTTATCGTCTAGAATTTGATGCTGTAGTATTGAAACTGTCAATGATTTTGACTGTTTTCATTGATATTTTACCATAAATACATTATACAGATTTCCAGAATTTTGTTGTTTTTGCATTTTTTTTTTATAAATGCCAAATTCATTAGTTCTTAGATAAAAAAATTATTGAATTTTTTAGAAAATGATCTCCATCCTGTTTGTATATACAACGAATTTCCAGTCTTTCTCGCATTTTTATCAGTTGTTATGAAATTTGGAAGGATTTTTTTTTATATTTTTAAATTTCTAGAGTACGATGTTCTAAAATTCAAAATCTTACATATTTTCATTAATTTTTTTTATTTCTGGAAACATAACATCCATGTAAATTTTGAATATTTTGAAGACCTCTTTTTTTCGTATTATTTTAGTATTCATACGCTTCTTTATCGTTTTCTTGTACTTTTATAAATGAATGTATTTATTTCTAGAATTTGATGCTATAGTATTGAAAATTTTCACGATTTCCATTAACTTCATTGATTTTTCAGAAAACAGTTTCTTCAGAAAATTCTTTTACTTTAAGATTTCGTATAGTTTGCAACTTTTTCTGGTATTTTTATGAATTTTCATCTTAATTTCTAAAATTTTCTGTTCCAGGGTTCAAAGTTTTTCATTCTCTCAGATTCGAGTTTTTTTTCAATAATCACTGTTTTTCAACAATTTTCTAAAATTTTCATCTTCTACCTTATCCTAGCTAAACATTTATAACATCCCTAATTAATAATTTCTCCTAAAAGCAAGATTATTTCTATTTTCTAGTCAACAAAGTTAAGAATTTTAAACACGTTTAAACTTCGAAATCTACATGAAACCATGTGCTAAATTTTCTATATTTCAGTTAAAGCAATTTATAAAAATTGCTGAATTCTGACTCAATTGCTGAATCCTGGCCCATCAATTTCTAAAAATTGCTGAATTCTGACCCAAGTTATATTGTTATCTCGTTACCTGAAACTCCAAAAACTCTGATCTTGCTATCTGAAACTCCAAAACTCCTTTTTTCCTTCCATTTTCAATAATCTTCACTAATTGTACAATTCATTATTCTTCCTCTTAAACATTTCTTTACAAGTTTTTATTTTCATTTTCCATCATCATTTTTATCTACTTCCACATAAATTATTATTTTCTTATTATTCGAATTTCATAACTGAATCGTAAAAAATAAAAAATGGGAAAAATGCGTGTTTACGTCTTCAACGCAGATTCTCGGGGAAGTGATTTGCTCGGGAAAATGCCAGGGCTTGTGATTGGGCCTGTTCTGCAATTTCCAGCTGAGGTAGCCGAGGGACGCTTTGTGGAGCTTCTTGACTAGCTGCAATGAATCCGAGCGTCAGGATTAATTTGACAAAGCTGTTTTCGTTTATCGTACCTTTGGGGCGTAAATTTGAGTGACCTTGTTGACGAGCCAAACCGGAAGTTTTCCATGGGGATCCGTGTGTGACACGTAACCCAGTTCGGAACCGTCCCCGTTTCTCGAAGGCCTCACAATGTACCCTTAGAGGGAAATAAATCTTTCATTTTCATGCAATTTATACAGTTTTCATGAAAATTAACAGCTTTTTTATAAATTACGTAAGAAATTTTTGGTTACAGCAACCATTCATTTAGTAAAATGTGAGCCCACCAAAATTTTAGGTAGTACTACCAAAACTTTAGGTATGAGAACTAAATAGTTGGTTATTGCAACGTAAGTATCAGTTATAAAAATTGAGCATTAGTTGCTATAACCCAAGTTTTATTTGTCATAACCAAAGTTTTGGTTGTAGCACCCAAAACTTTGGTGATTCCATATGATACGAAATCAATGGTTGCTGTAACCGAACGATTTTTCTCCGTGTGTATTTCTGAATTTCTGAATGACGTATACTGTAAAAAAATTTATTCTCAGAAATATCGCATTTCATATAAACTAGATATATCTATTTATATATATTTTTTTTCGAATAAGTTGAAACACTCGATTTGTTGAAATTTATAGTTTTCATGACAATTAACAATTTTTTTTCTAAATTACGTACAGTGTATTTCTAAATAACATATTCTGTATTTCTGAATTTCTGAATTACGTATACTGTAAAAACTATTTTCTCATAAAAATCGCATTTTTATGTCTATTTATATCTATTTATATCTATTTCTATCTATTTTTTTTCGAATAAATTGAAATACTTGATTTACTGAAATTTATACACTTTTCATGACAATTAACAACTTTTACTTAAAATTATGTATACTGTATTAATAAATAACGTATTCTGTATTTCTGAATTTCTGAATTATGTATACTGTAAAAAACTTTTTTTCTCAGAAAAATTGCATTTAAATATCAACTATCTATCTATTAATATTTTTGTTTTTCGAATATTATTTAAACACTCAATTTGTTGAAATTTAATAAATTCACATTCAAATACGGAAGTTTAAAGAAAATTAACCGTGAGATTCAAATTGCAATTAAAATCGGTTGTACAACAGCTGATAATTCAATCATACCAATTATTGGTATTAGCAAAGAGATGATTTTTCAAGTGCAATCATATTATATACATATATATATATATATATATTTTCTTTTTCAAGGATTTCGAAATTATCACTACAATTCTTTTGAAAAATAATGAATGAATGTAATAATAATTAGTAACAGAGTAAAAACAAATGATCAAGAATGTACTTACTGAAATCTAGAAAAGATGACAAATGGTTTTTATTTTAATTATCAAAGTTGAATGATATTCAGAGTTATCAATTTAACTAACTCAAAAATTTGAAAAATTGTTTTAAGCCAGTAAAATGTAAAGATAATTTAGAATCTACGAAAATAATAAATAATTTTGCAACCTGGATTATTGAAATTCTAGAAAATATTTCGAATTATAGTTTGAGAGAAAAACCTAGTAATTTTTACTATAAATATTGGAAAAATTATTATATTCTAGGAAAATCTACAATATTATTTCATTTTTTCACATATTACAGCATTATACAATATACGTAAATTTATACAAGTTGATTTTTAAATAAATGAATCGATAAATTTTTACCAGTTAGGTAAGATGTCCCTCTGACATAATGTTTCTTTGGTGGCCAGTCTTTGTGGTAGATGGAATGATTTATTATCAACTGCTCAGGGCCCATATCTAGCCACGATCTTTGCAGTATAAAATCGCGATTTTTCAATGGAGGCGGACAAGCCACTAAAAACACAAAAATTAAGAAGAAAATTAACAAGGTATGAAACAAAACAACAAATTCATAGAGAAAAATCGTCTGGTTACAGCAACCATCGACTTAGTAAAATATGGATCCACAAAAGTTTTGGATACTACAACCAAAACTTTGGTATGCTCATATTTTACTAAATGAATGGTTGCTATAACCAAAAATTTCTCTATGTGTGCACGGAAAAAGCAACATGGCTGTGAAAACTTCATAAATAGTAACATTTGCCCTAACTATTTTCATGGTATAGACAACCTCATTTGTGGTTAGTGCAACAACATTAAAAGGTTACTGCAATTTTTGTGAAGTTTGTAGTAACTTTTAATGTGGTTGCAGCAACCACAAGTGAGGTTGTCTACGCCATGGAAATAGTTGGAGTCAATGTTACTATTTATGAGGTTGTGACAACCATATTGTTTTTTCCATGCAGTTTTGAGATTTTTTCAAGGCTAACTGGCATAATATCCAAGGTCATTGTTCGGGTTGAAGAAGCCAATGTCCTTGGACTCGATCATGTGCGTGTCCCACACTTTTCGGTAATCCGGGTCGTGCAGAACGTCGTACAATGTTTCCGGCATCACGTCTGGAAATCTTGTCCGAATCTGCGATTTTCCATTTAAACAATTTCATTTTTTGTGGTAATTTTAACTACAAGGCTTTGTTGCACTTTTGATTTTGACAGCAAATGAATTAACCAGATTCTTCAGGGTAAACAATATGGTTGTCACAACCACAAATAAGGTTATGTCTACACCATGAAAATAGTGTGCTATTCATGAGGTTGTGACAACCATATTTTTTCCGTGCACTCAGAATATTTATTTACATGAAAAATTAATTTATTTCAATGAAAATTAATATAAAACATTGTTGGGCTATCGTTTGAATATGAAATTACTTTTATCATGCGGAAACTTATTCCGGGGACGGATTTGGTCCACACCGATAAATCGGGTTTGTTGTAATCAAGCCTCCAGTCGTTGTTATCATCATAAAGTTTCTTCAGCTTTTCGAAATCCTTATCTTCAGCTATTTTTACGATTCCAACTTCCATTCTGGAATTTTTTTTTAACGATCTTCAAAAGTCGAACAAACGATAGCAAACGGAACTTATTTATTAAAGTAGAGTTGCGAATGAATTATATATCGAGGAGTTCAACAATAAAAATTGAATCTTATTTTAAGATGCGACAAAATCGAGGCACGTCTTGAAATTGGAAAATGGACTGAATTCAAGGTACTGTTCGAATTTCAAGTCGTCCCTTAATTTTGTTGTATCTTAAAATAAGATTGAATTTTCAGAGTCTGAAAAAGATCTTCCAAAATAGGGGTAAAAGTGATTATTGTTTTAAGGGAAAATAAAAGAAAATGAGAATTATGAACGTGAAAATCAAGGGAAATTCGAACAGTTTCAAAATAACGCATTGACAAAAAAAAAGATTTTTTAAAAAGATATGATCGATGAAAATAAAATAAAAATGAAAATTGGTAAAATCTTCAAAAAACTAAAAAATTTGTGAGATATTTAAAATTTAATTTTCCCAGAAATATGGAAAATTAGTCGAAATTTTTTTTAATTTTAATTCTAGAGCGTCGAATTCTGGAAATCTATGTATCAATCTACAAGTAAATAAAAAATTTATAAAATACTAGAAAATTAAAACAGTTGAAATTTTTTATACTTTGGTATCAAGAAATATGTATAAAAATACCAACAAATATGATGAAATTGTATGAAGAACATAAAGCATAGGAATTTTTCAAAATTCATAATTATAATTATTGATTTACATATATTATTCAATCATATATGTATATCAATAATATAATAATATATATAATAATAAAAATATTCAAAATTTAATAAATATTATTATTAGAAATAAATGAATAATAATGAAATAGTATAAAATATTAATACAATATTAATAATGAATAGATCAATATCAAATAATATAATAGAATAAAGAAAACATTTTTTAAAATTCATATATAATATTACCCATATATAATTATAAATATATATTGAATTATTCAAAATTCGAAACAGAAGTGTTAGAAAATTCTTAAAAGCCTTATAAAAATACTTTCAAGATGATGGAATTTATGATTTCTTATCTTTGACGATCTGGTTTTTATCATAAGTCTTAAATTCTACGAATTTTGAAGTTTCAAAGCGATATAAATTTTGATGTCCAGAGTAAGATATTTTTCATTTACATTCAATATGATGGAATTCGTTTTTTGTGATTTTGAAATCACTGAAATAATATTTTTGTTTCTTTAAATACTTTAAGTATTTTTCATATTTGTTGCATTATTTATACAAATTGAATGGTTTTCAGATATAACGAATTTCTATAAGGCTTTCGGAAATTCGATACCCTAGAAATCAAAGTGTTCGAAAAGTTTTCCATGTTTTTATATATTTTTGAGAAAATCATATCTAGATGGATTTATTTAAAAAAACCCTCCTGAACAATTTTTCTGCCTACGACAATGATCATCAGAAACCAAAGAAATAACGATTTTACAGAGTTATTTATTCTCTGCATTCTCTAAAATTTACCAGTGACAACAAGATATTTCATATTTTCAATGGGTTCATCAGTTTTTCAAAATATTGAAAGTTCTACATCGACAAAATTACTTAAAAATTTTTTGATACAGAAATGTTTTGAATATTCAACATTTTTTGTAATTTGATGGAATTATAAAGACTTTTCCGATTTTCAACATTTTGAATGTTTTTAACTCTTTTTCAATTATGATAATATTTGAAAATTTCAATCGAAATTTTTTTAAATATCCATAATCTTAACTCAAAAACTATATTTTTCGATATCCTACATATTTCTTGAATTTTTAAAATTATCAATAATCTTCAAAATATTGTACATTTATGAATATTTATAATAGAAAACGATTTACAGACTATCATTCATGTTACAGATATTATTGAAAGTTTTATTTCTTTATTTTCAAAAATCTCATTAGTATTTTACAGTTTTTATAATTTTCTCATAACATTCACTCAAATCATACAAATTCGTCGAATTTCATAGAATTATTGACGAACCTTCATATTTCAGTTTTTCAAATTTCACGCTATTTTTCGATTTTCGTACGATAAACTTTTTTTTACATTCATTCTTTTGTTTCTATTCATACAACTATAGATTTTATACAAGTATAGTTTATTTATAATTACCATATTGATTCAAAAATATTTATGTATTATATTCTTAAAAAATTCCTGTTCATATTACTTCTGTTTTTAATTCACAAAACGCAATGAAAAATTTCAGAAAATATGAGTTAAACAAAAAATTTAATTGTTCTGAAAAACTAAACAATAAACAAAACGTGCAAAAAACGATCAATATCAAGATGACATCGAACAATTTCCCCAAAGAAGTCATAAAATTCAGTAAATTTAAAAAGCTGTTCCTCACGTTCATCATCAGAAGAAAATAGGGAAAATGTTTAGTTTGATATTGATTCATTTTTTGAGGCATTTTTCATGCCATTTTTCCGCTTGGGAAAATGTCTTTTTAACATACTTGAATTTTCGAGGACACTGGAATTTTCCTTCAAAATCGGATTTTCCACGTCGATAATCCGAGGACTTGTAATGGCGAGTTCGAGGGAATGGACGAGAGAAAATAAGTTAATCGAGCGATTGTCCTACAAACGCGGCAGCTTTTCGGGGCTGTACGCATTTTTGCGCATTTTCACTCCGTCTCGTATTGTCTGGTACTGTCGTACACGCACGCAAAGCTGCTCGGAGCAATCGCGAAAATGCCGGAAGCAGCCGGAAGTGGAATTAGAAAAATGTGTCACGAATCTTGATTACGCGAGATAGACCGCTTTTGCAGTACAACATGCGCGAAACGCGTTCCATTTAACGTCCTTCGCGGTTTGATAAGGTTTAGAAATCCATAAATGGTGATATTTTGGGAATTTAAAAATTCTATTCCAGTGAAAGTTAATCATTTTATCAAATATTAGTTATTTTTGATACTATTTTTGAAATTAAAAATCGATAACCCAAAAATTTCGGGCGTCTTCAAATTTTGTTGCATTTATTTCGAGTTTTTTTATTTATGAAAATTCAGAATACAAAAACTTACATTTTGAGCTAAAAAATTATCAATATTTTGAATCTAGGAAAATTTTCGAAACTACTTGAAAACTGAGTTTAAAAGTAACAGATCACAACTAATTCTGAAAATCGGTTTATCATTTTATTATATCATTGTTCCTTTTTTCGAAAATCGAGAGTTAAAGTACTCTAAATTTGAAAAATTATTTCACAAGTATGTTCAGGGATTATTTATATAATAAGTTAGATTATTGAATATGTAATTTATATAATCATTGGAATAGATTAATTATAAGTTTATCAGTGATCATATCAAAAATTTTATTTACAAAAGCGTAATTTCGTAAATGACGTGCATCAATAAAATTTTTCCAAAAGAAGGAATTCATAAAATTTTCTCCGGATCAATACACGAAGTATATGATCGTAGAAAAATAAATTTATGTACTTCCGACAGTATGATTCACTCCAATTTCATCATACTCTGGATTCACACGACTGCTTTTTTTATTGATTCGAGTTATTTGAGAAAAAATGCTTTTGTATTTTACTACCGAAACTTATAACAGTCATAAAATTATTCGAGTATTTTCTTCAAGTTTAATAGCAAATTATTTACTATCCTTTCAATATTTAAAATTAAAAAAACACAAAAAGTTTGAAAAAAAACTTTAATAATATCAAAAAATATTTGGACAATGGTTTTTTCTTCATGATCATTAAAATGTTGATATAGGTTCTGAGTCATTTCTTGTCTACGTCAGTAATTACAAATTGATGATTTTCAATAAGAATTGCCTAATGATTTTTTCTTGAAAATTCTCCAAAATCTTTCAATGCAAAGAAAATGTCTGTAAGCAAATAAATTCATCATTAAAAAATGCGAAGAAAACTATTTGTTTGAAAAGGTCGGAAGAGTTTTTTTGATTTTGAAAAGTTTAGAATTATTATACGTCGTCCGTATAATGTTTGAAATTTGAAAGAAATGATAAGTATTGTGAATTTCGAAGACTGTCAATAGCTTTTTTATATTAAAAAAATTTGAAGTATAAAAACTGAGAATACGGATATGTATTTCACGAATAGTTCATGAACATGTGCAATATCTCAAAATCGTAATATAGAAAAGCATATTTTCCTAAATAACGTGAATCAATGGAATTTTCATCAAATATGGGGGCTTTCAAATCAAATACATTTCATTAATCTCTGGGTTGTAGCAGTGATCGAAACTTTGATTACTTTTTTTTGTAATATTTTGTTATAGTCTCAAAACGAATTTACTTATTTACTGATTAATAACTATTCTAATTTGAATATATATTATATTTATTGATTATTTCTGATTAAATGAATATATTACAATGTTGCAACTTAATTAACGATATAAGTAGTTGAAAAATTAGAAATCTGAAATTCTTGAATCCGAATCCCAAGAATACTATGATTATTTCGAGTATGCGGTAAAACATATCGGTCATAATTTCAATTTTTCTTAAGAAAAAATTATTTTGAAACTCGCATTATGATTATTTTTGAATCAGTTAAATCAAGAATATTGAAATTTGTTTAACATCGAGAAGTTACATGAAAACATTCGTTCATCTACTACATTTCAGTATAAGTACATTTTGATCATTCTTACACATTATTTTTGAATAATATTAAATTATTTATATTTTTAAAATATTGTTATCATATACGTTATTATTATTAAAATAATAATAATATCAATCTAATTTATATGAATATATAAAATAATTGTAATAATATATTATACAGGGTGTACAAAAATCGCCGTACCAAAAAGAAATTAAATATTCCTTTTTGAATTTCAACTCGAAAATTCCTTTGCCACTTTCTACAAAACTAAAAATTAAAAAAGTTATTCAAGTTTCAAATTCAAACAATAAATTCTCTCTTACCAGGAGTAGGGATGAAAACCACGTACCACAATTTAGTTAAATTTTCTTCATATTTTTTTGGGCCTAAAAGTCCTTTGCCTTTTTTCGCAAAACTCAAAATCAGAAAAGATATTCGAGTTAGAAGTTTCAACCAATCAGATTTCTCAGATTTCAAACTTGAATATATTTTTTGGTTTTGAGTTTTGTGAAAAGTTGCAAAGGACTTTTCGACTCAGAAAAATATAAAGAAAATTCGGTTACAGTTTAATTTGTAGTTTTCATCCCTACTTGTCGAAAAAGCGGATTTATTGTTTAAATTTCAAACTTGAACAACTTTTTCAATTTTGAGTTTTGTGAAAAATGGCAAAGGACTTTTCAACTCTAAATTTAAAAAGGAATATTAGATTTCTTTTTGGTACGGGGATTTTGGTACACCCTGTATTATCATTATGATAACATTTAATAATAACAATTACATATTTTGCACATTATTCATTATTAATATTAAAATGCAGTTTTTTCTAATATGTGTATTTATTATTCCATATTGTGTACTGTAAATACTGTGTAATATATGATGTAATTACAACACCCGGTAAAAGTATATTTTAAATTTTCCCGCGCATTGCTTGAATGAGAAATTGTACAGAACTCATAGACCTTGTAGCACATGGACTGGCCATTCTCCTATCTTTCCCAGCAAAAGTGGTTAGCCAAACATTGGAGGTTGGACTCGGTCTTCATCGCATTGGTAGTATACCTATATGTATATAGTAATAGTGTTCTACAGTATATATAGTAATAGTATAATATTAAAACGAAGACTGAGTCCAATCTCCAGTGTTTGGCCATCACATTTCGTGAATGGCCGTCCATGTACTATAAGGTCTATGACAGAACTGCGTGCAAAACTGTGAATCACGTGATGCAAAAAAACCACTCGTACCAACTGTATAACTAAAAATTAAACAAAAATATTCACAAAAACCACAAAAACTTTGCCTACTTGTTTATCAACAATATTTTATAATTATCCGTTCTTTTGACAACTTTTCAGAGAGGTATGCAAATTTCCTTAAATATCTCAACAAATTTTTGAATTTTTCGTTTAGACGTCGATTACATTTGTTGAAATTGTGAAAAATTTTTTGTTTTCGATATTGTATATTTCATTTTACTATTAATGGTACTATTTATTACTTTCCATTTTTCGACAGAATTGTGCATGCTTTTATTTGTATATTTTTTTTATGCTTTTTTGAAAAATACTGTGGAAATATATGAATGATATTGTTAAGCAAAATAAAGTTTATCGAAACATAACCTAAAAAAATTTCTCTGGTTTTTCATAAGTTCTGCAAAACTTTTTTTTGTTATTTTAAAAAATTCATTGTTTTTGTTACTTTTTTTTTTCGAAAAACCAATTTTTTTGGTTCATTTTACAAGTTTCGAAAAAATTGTTAATTAATTCTGAGAATTTTTTCATTTGGTATTTTTTTTATGTTATTTAGCGTAATAAATTCAAATTCAACAAAAAAATAGAAAAAAATTACATAGAATTTTAATGTAAATACTTTAATAAAAATAATAATTATGAAAATGCAAATTGCTGAGCATAAAAAATATAGGTATACTATTGTAATCATTATTAGTAATAATAAATACAGGAGATTTACAGTCGAAATTTTTTTTGAGTTTTCAGATCGAAAATAATCGACATGTATTTTTTTTTCAATCTGATACTTGGATATTCTGAAATATGATTTTTTGAAGTTTCATAGTCTATAAAAAAAATTTTTTTTTTATGGCAAACTGTTAAAACAGTTTTGAAGATAAAATTTTTCCTTTGCACCTTAATTGTGCGTAGGCGTACAAGCTTTCAAAAAAACATTAGCACACCTATTGTTGTTTTCTTTTAGCAACAATATAGTGCATTGTTATAAACAAATTCATTTTTTACAAACTTGGAAATATTTTATTTTCGATTTTTTTTTTTGATAATTTTTTCTTAAATGTTTATCAATATGCATGCAAAATTTTTGAGTGGAGAAATGAAAATTGTAGGTGTAACGAATTTTCTTAATCTGCCCTGCGCGTTGCAGCAAGTGAGTTACTGCGCGCACTTTGACAGCAGGTAACAGTGTACTGAATAAGTTCACTCATGGCCAGTGTTTATGTCAAAATTTTTATTTGTTCATGTTGACACATAAATTTTACAACTTGGCCTTGTTCTTTATTGTTTATAATAATAATTTTTTTTCAATTATTTTACAATAGAAGTATAAAAAAACTACATTTTTAAAAAATTTATCGAAAAGAAAATAGTTCTAAGTTTGGAAAAAATGAATTTGTTTATAACAATGCACTATATTGTTGTTAAAAGAAAACAACGGTAGGTGTGCTATAGTTTTCTGGAAAGCTTGTATGCCTAGGCACAATGAAGGTGCAAAGGTAACATTTTATCTTCAAAACTGTTTTAACTGTTTGCTATAAAAAAAAAGTTTTTTTACAGACTACAAAACTTCAAAAAATCATATTTCGAAATTTTCAAGTATCACATTGAAAAAAAAAATACGTGTCGATTATTTTCGATCTATAAACACAAAAAAAAATATTTGGTTGAAAAAAAAATTTTGACTGTAAATATTCCATGAAATGACTCATAAATGACATTGTTGACAAAAATCCAGGTCATCGAAAAATAACCTAAAAAAATTTCTTAAGGTCAGAGATTTTTTCTGAGTTTAGCATAACGTTTTTCTATCAATAAAAAAATTCAATGTTTTTTTTTTTTTGTTTGTTTCAGTCAAAAACAATTTTTTTGGCTCAACTTACAAGTTTCGAGAATAATTGTGAATTGATTCTAAAAACTTTTTTTTACGTTCTCTAGCGTAATAAATTCAAATTCAACGAGAGGAAAAAATTTGAAAAAAGTTATCTAGAATTTCGAACATGGATATTTTGATAAAAATGTACATAATTAAATCGAATATTAAAAATAACATACAAGCTTTTCAAAAATTCCTGTACCACTTAAAAATACTAGAATAAAGTTAAATTAAGTGTCCTGCTTTTTTTTGCTCAATGATGATAAATTCGTGAATACATTATCATAAATTGCATAATACTTTTATCAGTAAAGCCCAACCCGAAGCATAAAAGTTTTGTGAGTCAATTTTTCATCGTGTTTTCGAAAGAAATCAATTTCAGTTGAACTGAGGTTGACTCAATTTTTTCAATTTCGAGTAAAACGTTCCAAAATATTTTTTCTATTTTCAATTCTAATATAATCATTTGTTAATCAGGTGAATTCTTGAAATATGGGCGGTGTAGACTTCCCAAACACAGGGAATGAGGAACTGAATGAAAAAATTCAGGAATGGCTAACGTGGAACAAGGTAATTTTTTAAGGAAAATATAAACTTCATAACAAACCTGATATATTTTCTAATTAACAATAAAATAATTAAAATATTTAATGCTGGGAAATTCAACATTTTTAATGAATGGAATTTGTGAAACATTTTGAAGTTTTATTTAGTATATTTTTTGACATAAGAAAATTTTTTATTGATCATATTGTAAATTTATTGCTAAATGTACTATGAAAATCTTTGGAATTAAAGAATTTGAGGTCGAAATTCGTTAAAAAAATAATAATAATTTATTTTCGAAATATACATTTTGTGATGTATGGAATTTTGAAACTTAAAATTTTGGAATTAGAGAATTTCAAGAATTCTTGCCAGGATTTCACAGAAATTGTAAATTTTAATTTTAATTATTATTGTATATCATTAAAAAATTATTCATGCGTTTGTTGAAATTCTCAAAATTTTATAATTGAAATTTTATTATAAAAACTCGAGTATTATAAAAATATTAAGGACATTCCAGAATTATCAATAAAAAAAAAATGCATTTCAAATCCCAGAATTTTCTTTTCCATCATTCATTTGATAATTTTACTATTTACTACTCTTTTCTTTTACACGAATTATTAATTAAGTAAAGAATTAGGTTATTTTATTAAATATAATTATTTGAATTATAATGTATATTTATATAAAATTTATAATAATAATAAATTTATTTTTCACAAATTTTACAATTCACTACTAAATTAATTAGTTTTGAAAATTTAATTAAGTAAATCATAAATTTCCAATTTTTATTGATTTTTTTAAATTAATTATTTTAATCATAATTCTTAAAATAATTGATAAATTAAAAAAAAAATAATTTAAAAACAATTCAAATTAATTATTTTAATCAATTCATTTCCTTATAATAAATAAATTATTGAATTCCTCATTTAAGTCTCCTCCTCAGGAGACTTAAATTGATTTTACCAGTTGAGATTTTCGAGAAATTATTAAATTCTTTTAATTTCAGAATAAAGATTTCGAAAACCAAGTCCGCAAACTTTTGGAGAAAAACAATGTCAATTATATGGAAGGAATTTTCCTCAAAAGACTGGACTTTGGAACCGCAGGACTTCGAGGTCGAATGGGACCAGGATACAATCAAATGAATGATTTGGTCATCATTCAAACAGCCCAAGGGCTCCTAAAATACCTACAAAGCACGATTACAAACCTTGCTGAAAAAGGAATAATCGTTGGTTTTGATGGCCGACACAACAGCAAGAGGTCCATAAATTTTCTGTTTCTGCAAAGTTATTAGAACTTAATTTAAATTTAGGATAAGAATTCTTTCTTTTGCTTTTGTTTTCTACATTTTCATTGGTAGTTTTAGCCATAATAGTTATATATGTAATTTTAATTTTTGAATCTTGTGATGTTTTGTGATGTTCGCGTACATACATACACAAACATACCCGAACATTCCCGAATATTTACGAATATTTACGAACATACCCGAGAACGTACCTGAATATTTCCGAACATACCCGAACGTTCCCGAATATTTCCGAACATACCCGAACACTTTCAAACATACCATTTCAAACAGTAATTAATAATATTCAAATGATGATTTCAAATTAATCAAAGTTAATTAAATTTGATTGGTGGAAGTAATTTTTTAAAATAAAATTTTTCCTTTGGAATATTTTTACATCGAAAAAATTCTTAAAATTGCAACAAAAAAATGGTTGGAGTTTTGTTTTCCCTTTTCAATCACAGATTCGCCGAGCTCACGGCCTCTATTTTCCTGAACGAAAACGTGAAAGTTTTCCTCTTCCACGACCTTTGCCCTACACCGTTCATCCCTTACGGAATCCTGAAAAAAAAATTTGCGGCTGGTGTGATGGTCACTGCCTCCCACAACCCAAAAGAGGACAACGGCTACAAAGTCTACTGGGAAAATGGCTCCCAAATTATTCCCCCGCACGACAAGGGAATCCAAAAATGCATTTTTGAAAACCTGAAACCCTGGGAAACTTCCTGGGACACTTCGAAAGTCCACCAAAACGATATTTACACTGATGAAGAACACCAGGAACTCGAAGACTTGTATTTCAAGGATTTGGCTGAAGATGTTTTGTACCCGAAAGTTAATAACAAAACAAGTGTTAAGTTTACTTACACTGCTATGCACGGTGTTGGGTACAAGTTCATGATGAGGGCATTTGAAGTGGCGAATTTTAAGAGTTTCGTCGTGGTCGAGGAGCAGAAAAATCCGGATCCGGAATTCCCGACTGTGAAATTTCCGAATCCGGAGGAAGGAAAGAGCGCGTTGAATTTGAGCATGAAAACTGCGGAGGAAAATGATTCGAGTGTGATACTTGCGAATGATCCGGATGCGGATAGACTTGCTTGTGCTGTTAAACAGGAAAGGTATAGGTGGATTTTTTTACTACATATATGTCGTTTTCTGAGTGAGGTTGCTGAGTGAGGAATTGACATTGTTTGTGTGAAATTTCTTTGTTTAAACAATTTAGTTATACAAAACTTATGCAAAATTTTTTTCTACAACATATATGTCTTTTTCATAGTTTTTTGGGTTGCTGAAAGAGGATTTGACATTCTTTTTGTAAAATTCTTTTGTTTGAGCAATTTGTTTAAAGAAATTTTTGCACAATTTTTTTTTTTACAACATATAGGTCTTTTTTATAATTTTTGGGTTGCTGAGTGAGGATTTGGCATTCTCTTTGTAAAATTACTTCGTTTGAGCAATTTGTTCGAACAAATTCTTGCACAATTTTTTTCTACATTATATATGTCGTTTTCATGGTTTTTTGGGTTGCTGAGTGAGGATTTGACATTGTTTATTTTCTAAAATTCTTTTATTATTCATATGCGATGTGCGCGGAAGAAAGGGAGTTAAGGCCGTTCGGCAAGATTTTTCAGGAGAGCCGATCGAAACGCGGCAAGATTTTTCAGGAGAGCCGATCGAAACGGAGCATGCGACCGATAGATTTGAAGGAAGTGAAAGGCCTCCAAAAACTTCCCCTTCCACTCACTAATACATTTCACGCTCCCATGCAGTGGCAACTCGTAGGTAGAAAATCAGCCGAGTGTTAATGCAGCGTTGACATGTAGTAGTGAGTGGTGGGAGGTGTTTCGTAGTACCAGGAGTTTCTCGAGCAAAGCGCGAATCAAGGGACACTGAACCAGTGGATTTTAGTAGTGAAAGAAAATTCAGAAAATTTTTCTGATTTTTGTACTGGAAAGAGCAATGTCTAAACTATCGGAAACGATGAAAACCCGAAAAACGATTTTTTCAGACTTAACTCCCTTTCTTCCGCGTACGTCACATATAATAATAATCAATAAATTTAAATGATTTATGGAAACGTATTGGTGGATTTCTTTGCACGACAAATTTTTACACAATTTTTTTTCTACAAAATACATGTCTTTTTCATAGTTTTTTGAGTTGCCGAGTGAGAATTTGACATTCTCTTTGTAAAATTCTTTTGTTTGATCAATTTGGTTAAACAAATTCCTGCACAATGTTTTTTCTACAACATATATGTCCTTTCGTGGTTTTTTGGGTTGCTGAGTGAGGATTTGACATTGTTTGTGTGATATTCTTTTGTTTCAATAATGTAGTTAAACAAATTTATGCAAAAATTGTTTTTTTACAACATATATGTCTTTTTCATAGTTTTTTCGGTTGCTGAGTGAGAATTTGACATTCTCTTTGTAAAATTCTTAAGTTGAAGCAATTTGTTCGAACAAATTTTTTCACAATTTTTTTTTACAACACATATGTCCCTTTCATGGTTTTTTATGTTGCTGAGTGAGGATTTGACATGGTTTACTTTGTACAATTCTTTTATTATTCATTTAATAATGCATAATAAATTTAAATAATTTATAGAATGGTATTGGCGGACTTTTATCCTGATGTCTGGGTGAAATTGATGATCGTTGCATGTGGAATGTGTGAAAAAATAAAAATTGAATCGATGAAAATTATAAAAAATGTATGTATTATTCTGTATTTTTTTTTACAGTGGAGAATGGAAAATTTTCACG
Organism: Platygaster orseoliae; assembly: GCA_030522825.1. NCBI lineage: Eukaryota > Metazoa > Arthropoda > Insecta > Hymenoptera > Platygastridae > Platygaster > Platygaster orseoliae. Next base: position 803 of record JAPYZL010057660.1, on the reverse strand, counting down.
GGAAACGAATTGGGAGCGCTTTTGGGCTGGTGGATGTTGCACATTCACAAAGTTCGTTATCCCGACCAAAATCTTGATGATTGCTATATGCTATCGTCTACAGTTTCCAGCAAAATTTTAGCTTCAATGGCCAAAAAAGAAGGTTTTCATTTCGAGGTTCGTTAATAATTATGAATTACATAAAAAATTTTTTATGAACTCTGTTTTTTATAAACTATACATTTAAATGATTTAAATTGATTTTAGTGGTTGCAAAACGTGTAAATTTTATAAAATTTTCTAAAATAACAAAATAAAATAATACAAATAATTTTTATCTATCTCAATTAATAAAATTTATAAAATCTACTCCCAAAAAACTAAAAATTCAAAAAATTTTCAATTCAACCTCTCATTACTCCAGTTCAAATACTATAAAATAAAAATCACATTACATTTCACTCTCAGCAATTTCCTTATATAATAATATATAATAATTTATTCAGTTGTTCAAACATATATACATAAAAATACAAATGCATTAACATACATCCACAAAAATAGCCGGGAGTTATTTGTCCGTGGAAACCAAATACAATATCGCAATATTACAATCCAACATATACATCTCGCTCCTCTACAATAATCGCCACAATCTCTCTACTAAAAACATCCAAATCACCAGAAAAAAAAAACAAAACAAAACAAAAAAAAAACAATTCCTGAAAAAAATGAACTCCATCTCATATCGCAAAGTCATTCTTTCGTACCCATAATACCGACAATCATGTTCTCACTCAGACCCATTGACCACCGTCTCAATC
>JAPYZL010057629.1:0-11583 GCA_030522825.1 Platygaster orseoliae | reverse complement strand
TTAATTTTCATCGTCATCATCGAGATCTGAGTCGCAGTTATGGCATGTATAATAAGAGCACAATTGATAAATAATAGTTACCCCATCTCTAGTGGCCGCCATTCCCCCACTGACCTTATTTTGCGCAAGCATGCACTACACATGAACTATGCAAGACACATGAAAAATTTTACTCGATTTAGAAAGCTAATATCAATAGCAACATTTGAACATATCTACCTCGATTTTGTAGCTGAAAGTGTTGACGAAATAATCGATATTTTGAACACCTTATAAAACTTTCGGATGGTTGCGTCTCGGCACTGGTCTGGAACTACGAGTTATAATAAATTTATAATAAATCCACACACTTCAGCATCTACTTAAAAACACAAGCTTATGTAATAAGCTTTCTGTTACATTAAACGGTTTAGACCTACGTCAATTTTAATTACCGAAAATGGTGATGGTTGTCATTACCCTATGGCTGTCATTACCCCACTTTCCCCTATATAAAATATGGTACATAAAGAGGTATGGTTTATATAATATGGTATAAAAAATGGGAAAAGTGAAATTGAAAATTATTTTCCAATATGCAAATAATGTTTGAAATATAATTTGCATCATTATACATATGATGATAATTATGATACGCAAAAAAACTTATTTATATAATTCCAAGGAGCTTAAAGAAAAATGACGATAATTTAATTACGTTAGGAATTTCATTTGTATTTTGAAAAAAATTTATATAACTGTAATTATCATATTTGTGTCTTTGAAAAAAATGAATTTATATTCAATATTATAAGAATATGATAGTATTTGAGATGTTTAATGCAGAATAATGAAAAGATAGTTTGGAGAATCTGTAAAACAATTTTTGTCCCAGTTATTTGTTTACAAACAAATTCTACTGTTTTTGAATGGTAGGCATGGTATCAATTGTGCACAAGTTTATTGAACACAGTATTAATTGTGCACGGGTCGATTGTGCACATTATTATGAATTCGTGCATAGGACGATACGAAAAGCAATTTATCATATAAATTTGAAAATTAAAAAATTTTTACTTCATGATTTTGAAATTTCATAATTATAGTAATGAATTTCTAAAAAATGTGCACAATCGACCCGTGCACAATAAATATGGTTCACAATAAACTCGTGCATAATTGACACTATGCCGAATGTTACATAATATCATCATGAAAATTTTTTTTAATGTGCAAACACTGTTTGTATTTTTAATTTAAATTAATATTATTTAATTAAAATTTGAAGAATTTCATTCGTATTTCGTAAAAAAATTATTGAATTGTAATTATCTTAATAATATCACTAAAAAAAAACAATTGAATATTCAATATTATATGGATATAATTATATTAGAGATTATAGATACAGGATAATGTAAAGCTACAGAAATATCACAAAATATTTATTGACAATAATATTCAATCAGAATTATCTTTTAATTTTTTCTATTATTTATTATTATTTTATTATCATTTGAAAACAAATTTGATTGTTTTTGAATGTTACAAGATACTTTTTATTCATATTTTTATAATTTTAAAATATTATTTATAATACTATTTCTATTATAACAAATATAAAAATAATGATAATAATACGCAAAAAATTGATTTTAGCAATTTCAAGGAACTGAAAAATATAGTGATACTTTCATTACATGAAAAATTGTATCAGTATTTTACATAAATGTTATTAAATTGAAATTTTGATGTTAAAAACGTTCCTGAACTTCATGTATATGAAATATTATTTCTGTATAAGTAATTGTAGTACTGTTTTTAAGTACAGAATAATAAAGAACAGCAATAATATCATCCAATATGTTTTTGAACAATAATAAATCAATGAACATTTTTGATTATTCAATCATTATTTGAAAACATTTCACCTGTTTTTGAGTGATACTCAATATTTGTATTAAAAATTTTGAAATATTCAAATACAAAAATAATTATCATTTTCATTGTCATAAATATAATAATAACGACAATACGCATGAAAAAATTTTTTTTATTGTAAGGATTCCAAACAATACTGATTATATCATTACATAAAAAATTTTATTGCTATACTTTACGAAAATATTTTTTTTAATTATTATAAATTATCATATGAATATCATTTTGAAAATCTATTTATGTGTAATTTCATTGGAAAAAAAATCATATTTTAGATTATTAATACAAAATCATAAAGAGCTACAACAATATCACATAATATTTATGAACATTATATATTAATTGATAAAAAAATTAAAATGACTTAAAATAGTAAACAATGTAGTATGAATGAATTTACATCTTAAATAAATATATGATATCAAATTTTTTTTGACATTCATATAATTTCCCCAAGTAATTAATTCATTTCAATATATGAAGTAAGAAGAAAAATTCAATATTAATTATAATTACAGAATTTAAGAATATTTATCTAAAATCATTGATATATACACTTGAAAAAAAATTGGTATAAACATTAATTTATTTTTACAAATTAGAGCTTGAATCTCGAGTTTTTTTAAATATTTGAACTGTTTGTTAAACCCCCTCCCCCCAAAAAAAAAATTTTTTATTTTTTTCATATAAGAAATCAAATTTGAGAGTTTGATGACCTTTTTTTTGTTTTTCTTAGAAATCAAAAGATGATAATTCTAACTCCTTCCCCCCCGGAAATGATTTTCTGGATCCGCCCTTGATTTGTAGTTAAAAAAAATAAAAATAGATATAAAACAAATAATCTAGTGAATAGGTTATGATTTCATAAAAATTTAAGTAACCAGAATTATTTATAATTAATAATAATCAACAAAACTACAATAAAAGTTAGAAAAACATAATTTCTGCAACAATAAATAACAGCCAAATTAGTTACATTTTTTATCCTGTGAATTCATGACGGAAAATTCATGTTTTCGATTTCCTTTTTTTCTAAAATCTTTTTTAATGACATTTTTTTGTCAGTTGTTTCATCGACTCTCTAAATTTAAATCTCAGTTAAATGGCGAAAACGTGAAATCTCGTTTCGAAATCGTCCCCAATTATCGATGCCGACCGTGATACATCATTCTAATCAATATCTATTTAAAATAATTCGCAAATCATTGTGGTTTCAGAAGGTGATTAATAGCGTGTATCTATTCAGCGACACCGCGATAATCGACGTCATGAGATCGGCGATTTTCACCGCGTGTCATCTCCACCAGACGAAAAAAAAATACGAAAAAGACTTTCTATCTCTTCAACTGGTTTCCCAATGAATTTTTTGTATTTTTTTTACTTAAAATGATAGAAATAAAAATATAAATGTTAAAAAGAAAAGACTTATTTGTATTTACGAAAATATAAATAATCTGCAAAAAGTATTGATGTAATTTTTAAAAAATTAAAAAATCCCAGTGACCAACAAATTGCACGTATCGTAAAACTTGATAGATAGTAATTACGTGCTAATCCAAATGTAAAAAAGGCAAAACAACGGCAGCTGTTGGTGCCAATTAAGAAATGCCTTGCGTGCCATAACGTGACTTTTATTATATCTATCGCTCCTAATTTCTAGTGGCTCGTGAGAGAAACTACGGTGGAAGAAAAGAGAAAAAAGCTCGGTTCAGCACACTTAGTCCCCGTGAAATTTTTCATCGAGATCGATAGTTAATTTAAATGATTTATTATACGGCGTTAAGATCTCGCGGATCGTGCATGCTTTTCACTCAATATGTACCTTTCTCTCCGATGGAAAAGACCGAGAAGACCTTCGTTAATTTACGAGTCTTCTTCTCGCGGAGACACGCGGTGAAAATCGCCGATCTCACGACGTCGATTTATCTGCATCTTCCTATACCGCCCAGTTAAAAAATCCTGACGAGTATTTGCCAATTTGGAAATTTTCTAATGGAGATTTTTTCATTTGATATCGATTTATTATAATTTTTAGGACGTTCTTCTGTGATTTAGAGATTATTTTGAGAGTTTTTGGGGATTTTTGAAAATTTTAGGGGGGAGGGGATTTTGATGAACAAATGAGGCGTGCAGAGGAGTTTCTAGACATTCGCAAAATTCGATTAATTAGTCAAAGCCAAGTCAAGATTTGCTGAAATTTTACAGTTAAGAGCAATCCTAAAAAAAGGAGAAATATTGAAATAATAAACTTTCCAGAAAATGATTCGTTTATAGGCTATTCCGGGAGATTTACAAAAATTTTTATCTGCAAAAAACATTTATTATCACTTGTTTTTATGTGAGTAATTCAGTAATATTTATTAATTTCAATATCATTTGAGAGATATTTGAAGAACAGTTTTTTTTTGGAAATTAATCATTTCGAATATAGAAATTTTCGAAATTCAAACTCCAAAAACTCATGCAAAATGAAATGGACTATAAACTTTTTTTTCAACTAATGTTACAAATTAATTAACATTTGCAGTTTGCCAAAAATACGCTTATTTTTTTCGGTTTGCTTTTTTTTTTCAAACTCATCTAATTTGTTCCAAAATATCTTGTGTAAAATTTTGGAATGGAAAAATGAGTACTTCTTCAGTTATGAACTTGAAATTTAATTTAAATAAATTTATGTCTATAAGTACTGTTATATATGAAAAATTCGAATAATATTATAGATTTAGAGTATGGTAATTTTTCAAAAGTTTGTAGTGAAATTTTACTGGATTCTTAGTGTAGATTGCAAATTCCAAATATTGTAAGTACAACTAAAAAATTCGCAAAATTTTTGCGATTGAAGAAAATTTCGATCAAATCTGTTGACTATAGAAAATTTCTAAAACTGTTCATTATAAAAAGTGCATTACCGATTTTCTCGTTAATGAGGTTTTGAAAATAATAGTTTTTTTTATTTTCGATTGACTTTTTTGTCACAACTTGGAAAGAAATTGCAAAATCATGAAAATCTTACAAAATTGTAGGATATTATAAAACTAAAAATCACTCAAAATTTTCGAAAATTTGACAAATTACTTGAATTTCAAAAAAAGTTGATCACTTTTGTAGATTGTGCGAAAAAATGATAATAATTCTTCAATATTCAAAAAATATTTGGACTTTTTTTAAAATACACATGATAATACATTTTTCATATTTTTCGATGTGAATTTGAGAATCTCGAAAATTATTTTAAAATTACGAAAAATCCTTACGCGTTGCACAAATTTCTAAAAAATTCGGAAAATGTTTTATGTATAGAAAGTTTGTTTTATTTTTGTGATATCAAAAATTTTGAAAAATTGAAAATGGGTATGAAAACTTGAATAATTTGCAATTTTTGTGAGAAATTTAGGAAACTATGGAAAATGTTTATCGCACTAAGAGGAAAATTTCGTACTTTTTACTTAAAAAATACAATGATGGGGGATCAAGATGGAAAATAGTTAATTTTACTATATACAGTATTGTATGATTCGAAATATTCGTTCAATTATTAATTTAAGTTTGAAAAAATTTAGGAATAATAATGAAATAAATTTTATTTTTTCAAATTAAGAAATTCAAAATTTGAAAATTCTTAGAAGATAAAATGGAATCAATGGAATAATTTTTTAAACTGAGAAATAAATGAAAATTAAATAAATTTTAAATAAATTCATAAATCTGATAGCAATTTTATTTGATATTGAAATTGAAAAAATTATTCTGATTTATGAAATTAAAAAATTGAAAAATGCATCACCTTAAAAGTATAGATTAAGTAATTTCAAATTTTGAACAGTTTATTTTTAAATCTATGAGGAATGAGAGGGGAAAAAAAACGAAAAGAATTGTAGGGTTTTTTTGCAAATTACAATTTATGGTTTGTACATTTTTCGAATTTTGATTTCAAATTCTTTTTTACTTATATGTATTGAAAAAACAAACATTTTTTGTAATGATTATTATAAAGATACTTATTCCTTGTTAAATTCGCAAATATTACTTAGTAGTTTAAATAAGTTGTAGTTTTGAAGAAAAATTTACAATTTTTAAATTACAAATTTTTACCATGACTCTTTTTATTGAAGACTCTTATGAAATTCATAAATGTATACAATTGAAAAGAAAGTGAAATTACAACCAAAATTCGGAAAATAATACTTTCGAAAAAATAACCATTCGAGAAATAATACGTTCGGAATAATGGCGTTTCGGGAAAATAGTCATTCGGGAAAATGACCGTTCGGGAACTTTGATTCGGGAAAATGACCGGGAATCTGAAATAACATGTAGATAAAGTTAATAGTTCTTACTCTTGGCATTGATATTTACGTACTCACACTGCAAATTACTCTAGAAAACAATTTTTTTATATATTTTCCTTGTAAATTATTGTTTTTTCTTTTATTCCAGTATTATACCTAATATTGTCATTTTTTCGTTTTTTGCAGGGTGCAAAAGCTTTTTCAAGAGAAGCGTGAGACGGAACTTGACGTACTCGTGCCGGGGCAACCGGAATTGTCCCATCGACCAGCACCATAGGAATCAGTGCCAGTTTTGCCGCTTAAAAAAGTGCCTGAAGATGGGCATGCGCCGGGAAGGTATGCATTGTACTGGACCTTTTTTGCTCACTTATTAACCGCGAATCGCATAAGAGCGGGTTTTGCATCACGCTCATCGAGTCATCCTGCTCGATTGCCGTGACGCCGGATCCCTCGACGTGATGTACCGCTACGTTCCCCCTGCCCCCCCCCCTTGCCCCCGCACTCCTCCGCGGTTGCGTCCGCATAGCTGCTGCTCCAGCCTTATTCTTTTCTAGGGCGTTTCGCTTCACTTCTCCTTTTTTTTTTTTTTTTTTTCATCTAGTATATCAATCGAAAAAATTGATTTACTGCAAAATTATGTGGTGGATTTACTGAAAATTTAATTGGTAATAGTAGTTTTCGTGTTAGTTTACGAAAGGGTTGTTTTTTGGAATTTTGCTTGATGACAGTTGAATTGATTGACGGATGAGACTCTTTTTTGGTACCTCCATATGAATGTCATCGTTTTTATGACATTTATTATACTATTTTATGACACATGATGTACTGTGAATTTATTTAAAATAAATTTTTGTTTTTAATTTGTGAATCATGATATCTATTCGGGAAAAATTTTTGAGTAGAGTTGATAGTCAAGAAGTTAATTAGTAGTCATTTTTGTCAAGAGCTTTTGATTCACTTTTGGATTTCTTCTTAAATTTTTTATAATTGTAGATGCATTTTTATAACTATAGCATTTTTTCAACCGGAAATTGGTTTTACGGAATCATCAATTATGATTTTTTCTTTTTTTTTTTGAAAATCTATAATTGCAGTTTTGTGAACTACAAATCTTACAATTTCTGGATCAAAAACTTGATCACATAATGTGTAAATAGTAAGGATATCCGAAATTTCGGTGTAAAATACTTAAAAAAAAAGCGATTTAGAAAATTATGTTTAATTATGGTTGACTTGAACATTTGATTAACGAATTATTAAATTAAAGTGAATATTACCTTATTAATTGAAAAAAAGTACAAATATGAACAAGAAATTTTGATATCAGAAGAATTTGGGATTTACATTTTTAATAAAAAATATTTATATTGTGAATATTTAATTTCATTAAATATTTATATTCATTTATATTATATTATATATATTTATTTATATATATTTATATATTTTATTTATTAATATATATATTTATTTGATATTTAATTTTTAATAAAATTAATTGCAATTAATTTAAAATTATTTCATTAATTGCCGAGTAATAAATGAAAAAATTCTTTATATTATGAAAATGCAGCGTTTTTAATTCATCCATTTTTCATAAAGATTCTCATATCGAATTTTCTGGAAAGTTGAAGAGTTGAAAAATTCATAAAAAAAAAATTCTTTAAAAATTTTTCAAATACCAAAGTTTGAAGTATCTTAAAAATTTTGAAAATCTATCAAATTTTGACGATTTTCAGAATATCGAAAATTCCCGAATTTTCATAAATTCCGAAGATTTGTAAAAGTTTCGAAAACTCTAAAAATGTATATTATTTATGATAATAGAAGTTTAAAAAGTTGTACTAATTTCATAAATTTTAAGAAAGTTGATAATTTTTAATATTTTCAGATTTTTCGCAATTTTGAAATTTTCAAGTGTTTGGAGTATTCTAAGCATTTTTAAATTCAAGAAAAATTTTACAACTTTTTAAGTATTCGAAAATTTTTTATTTTAATGAAATTCAGAGATTTTCAAAAGTTTCAAAAACTCTGAAAATCTATGATACTTATGATTATTGACATTTCTAAAGTTTTACAAATTCCAAAACTTCGAAAACGTTGACAATTTCGAACATTGTAAGATTTTCAACAGTTTTTCAAATTGTAAAAGTTTGGACTATTTTAAACATTTTTTGAGTCTAGAAAAATAAACAAATTTTTTGAATTTCAAAATTTTACAAATAATTTTCATACATTTTAGAGATTTTAAAAGTCTTAAAAATCCTGAAAATATATAATATTCACGATTATTAAAATTTCGAAAATTTTACGAATTTCTCAAACTTTAGGAAAGTTGATGATTTCGAACATAAGATTTTAAACAATTTCTTAAATATTAAAAGTTTGGAGTATCTTTAAATTTTTGAAACAAATGAAATGGTTTTATATATTAACTAACAAAAATAGAAAATTTGTATAGTCAATATTTTCGATGAAATTTTTAAAATTGTATATTTTTCAAGGTAAATCAACATTAATAAATGGAATTTGCAGCTTTCTGAAACAGTAAAAATTAAAAACAATGATATATTTTTTTTAGTTCTAGATTTCAACTGTACCACAAAATGCAAGGTTTGAAAAAAAAAACAGACTTTTTCTCGAACGATTAAATAATTTTGTAAATAAATAATTTATTGATGTAAATCATACAGATTGTTATTAAAAAAAATATCATTGTATAAACCATTTACAAAATTTTGTTCCTCTTAACTATTATATTGTTGATGATCATGATGACGATAATGTTTATGATTCAAATTTCTATAAATTTTTCAGTAAATTATCATTATCTACTATGTGTACGGATTTTCTAATATTTTTGTAGATTTTGAGTATTTTTGTAGGTTGCTATGTAGATTTTGAACATTCGATGAATTAGTATTCAAATTTTGATCGATTTTATCTAATTTCATCGATTTATAGGAAACTCACATCTATTGAAAATTTTTATGTTTAAACTCTTCTTGTTTTTTGGTATTTGTTTATATTTATAACTTTTTGGCACGTTATCCTATATTTTTCTAGATTTCTAGTATTATAATAAATTTGCTATTTACGATTTTTAGAACTTCATGCTTCAGAATTTTGAGTTTCATATATTATGTGAGTATTTGTTCAGATTTTTCAAAAAACAGTCCTTTTATAAAACTTTATTACTTGAAGTATTTTTTTATAATTTGTGTGATTTGTAAGGTTCTATAATATTGTAATGAATTTTCATCTAGGTTTTGAAAACTCGATGTCCTAAGGTTCAAAATTATTTTGGATTCTTGGCATTTTCGTAGATTCGAATTTTCCTTTACTAATCACTAGATTAAAAAAATATCTAAAATTTTTTCATACTTTATCCTAGCCAAAGATAAATAATTATAATCTTGTTGAAAAAAAAATCTTTTGGAATCAGGATTATTTTTCTTTTTCAATTAGTAACATTCCAACTTTTATAACTTACATGAAACCATTTTCTACGTTTTCTATTTTTCAGTAAATACGCATGTTTTATCATTGTTACTTTTTTTATTATTTATTATCGGTATTTCTCAACAAAATTTTCGTAATTTTTACTTTTATTATAAATTATGATTACATTCTTATATTTTGAAGTTATAATAAATTTAATTCTGATTTGGTGGTGTCTGACCCCTAAAATCCATCTCTGCCAAAACTTTTGGTTATTTGCATATTCACTAGTAACTATTAATTTATAAAACATTTTGTTTTCATATTAGTGTTTATTTCTTGACTGTATGTATAACAGTTTTCACAGTTTTGGGGATTTTCAGAATTTTCAACCCTTACTTTTCAGTTTCTAGAATTTCCTTGCGTTGTGTTTTTTATTTTATTTAAATTTTGTCGTCCGTAGCGGTACATCGCAAAGGTGATTTAGATCGAAATGTTCTTCTAGAGGGTTGTTACGAGAGCGTACTAGAGCTGTGCGAAAAATTGTCACCAAATGTCTTTGTCAGGACTGATAAAAAAATCGTTCCAATTCTAAAAATACGTGTTTCAAAACGATTTGCTTTTCGAAAACTGTTGGAAAAATTTTTAATGAAATAATTTATAAGGTAAGAACCAAAAATTTATCAGAATTCACTTGTATTTTTGTAGATTTCAGATACTCTCAATAATTTTTGCATAAATTTCTATAAATAACTAATTCGAAATTATTAAAACAAAAACTCTGAAACGATGCGTAAATTTTCATAACTTAGAATATTTTTCTAATTTTTCTACTATTTATCCTATTCGTAATAATTCGTAATAAATAATAATAACATAAAACACTGTAAACTCGTTAAACTTTTCGAAATTCCGGAATATTCAGCTTTTCAAGTTTTTTAAGCTGAAAAACGTGGCTTGTCGAAAAACCTGCTGGGCAAAACGCGGCATTTAAGCAATAAAAAAAGATGGCCCCAAGGGAGATTTAACACGTATTTGCTTTGTGGCGCTGCAGGTACGTTGCCAGCAAAGAACAAGCCATTATACGTGAATACATGCACGCAAATTAGCACGCCTACAAGAGCTGCTGCTGCTGCTGTTTCTGAAGACTCTGTGGAAAACACGTAACTCCGTAGAAACCGTTTAATCCGGCGATTGAAGCATTTTTCATTTTCTCAGAGACATTCTTTCGGGTGCTCTTTCATCTTTTTCTTGTTTTTTTTCTCGTTGAGAGCTTTGTTGGGAAAATTTGTTGATTATTAAAAGCGCTCGTTGGATTTTAAGTGCCTTGACGTCACTTTTACGGAACTATAATCTTTGGTCTCGGGTATATACTGTTAACAATTTACGATTTTGCAGTTGGATGCAGTTATCCTTTCTTCAAGAATCTATAAAATGCTGAAATTCTATAAAACTTTGAATTCCAGAACAATAAATTTCGAAAATTTTCGTATCGAGTTTGACAAAAAATTGAGGGCCCGGAAAGCAAAACGGCGGGAGCGCTCGACCTAGTAAGTAAGGGAGGGGGCATACCGCGAAGATCCGATCAAAAAAACGACGAAAACGAAATATTTCAATAAACTTTTTTTTTTTAAACTCGCCATAATTCCGAAACTAGGTATCAAAATTGAATGAAATTTGGACACATTATTCTTCTTACTTTAGCGATGCTCTCAAAGTGCCGAAAAACTCATTGACATTATTTATTTATTGTTGAAATAACAATAAACAATGATATCACAGATTAACCCAAACCTTCGAGATTTTTGAAACTTTTATTTACAAGTTTTCTCTGATTATAGAGCAAAGAAGTCTCCATAAAAATTTAAATCCATAATAAAGAATACTTGTGAATAAAAGCTTTGAAAATCTCGGGGTTTTGGGTTAATCTGTA
>JAPYZL010057619.1:0-16599 GCA_030522825.1 Platygaster orseoliae | reverse complement strand
GTTTCATCGTAAGCGGCCACTCCTACACATACATGGAAAAAAATATTGTATGTTACATGGGAGGAATGTGATTCAACTCGCGCGCTTGCACACTCGCTGCCGCTCGTGCCCAAATGCTCGCTCGTAGAATCATTCCATTCCTCCCTTGTAGCATAATATCTATTTTCGTACTTGTGAGCAAGAAGTCGATTTTGGCGAAGACGAAATTTTTAAGGCGAGGCGAAGCCGAGCCGTAAAATCGTCTGACCCTAAATCGACGATTGCTCACATGTGCAAACATAATTTTTCATGTTGAAGGCTCTAAAATCGTGATTTGGCGTTACGTACAGGCGGTAAAAATTACGATTTTAGCGCCTGGAATATGAAAAATTAATTTCTCCAACATAATAACGGGTAGGAAGTGGGTCCATCCTGATTGGAGGAACTTAATTTTTTTCCTCTTTTTTCTCCCCTTTCACCTTACGCCATCTCTTCAAAAAAATTTTTGCGAATCACATTTTTACTTAAGGAAACTATATCGATATATTTCCTCACGGAAACCTGAATGGTTTCCAAAAAAAAAAATTTAGTATTGAACGTCTAAATCGTTAAAAACCGATCCGCTTTCGCGCAGGTATTCAAATACGCGACGCTTATTGGTCGGTGAAGTGTTGATATTGAGAAAGCGGGAAAATGATGCGCAGAGGCTAATATTTAGCGTAAAGATAAGGGAAGCCGTTCTTGCCCTGTACTACCCGACAAGAAAGTTCACTTTAACTTTATCAATTTTACATACTTTATTTTTAACCTTATTTCATATTTTATAATAAACTAATTATTATAGGTATTTTTTATAGATCTCTTTATATTATGAAAAACTTTTCCCCCCTGTCGCCGCCACCGACATTTTTAGTCTAGTGACTTAAGACTTAATATTAAACACTTAAGTCTTACATTATAAGTTGTAAGTGTTAAGTCTTAAATCGTAAGTTATCCGTGTTGATTCTTAAGTTTTAAGTCTTAAGTGTTAAGTCTTAAGTCTTAAGTTATAGGTTTGAAGTGTTAAGTCTTAAGTCTTAATCCAAACCTACCCGAATATTTCCAAATACTTCCGAACCTACCCGAAAATTTCTGAACACTCTCGAATCAACCCAAATATTTCTGAAGATGCACGAACATACTTGAATGTCACAAAATGTCATGCTCGAAAATACCAGAACACTTCCGAACATACCTGAATATTTCCGAACACGCCCTAGCACTTCCGAACATACCCAAACATTTCCGAACACTTCCGAATATACTCGAACATACATGAATGTCACAGAATGTCCTACTCGTCCGAACAATTCCGAACATACTATACACTACCAAACATACTCGAACATACCCGTTTATTTCCGATTACTTCGAAACATACTCGAATATACTTTAAATTATACGTACTCTAACATACTTTAAATTATAACTTCAATTTGATCAAATTTACGTGTATCGAATGATTTACATCTGTGTACACATTTAATTTAAAGTAAATATTGAAATCCCAATATCTTTCAAAAAATTTTTTTAGTAAAAAATCTACCTTAAACAGAAACTGAATGGGGTTGGCGCGGGAAGCGCGCTGAGGGGCAAAGCCCACTTAGTATTATACAGGGTGTACGAAAATCTGTACCAAAAAAGAAATCCTATATACCTTTTTGAATTTAAAGTCGTAAAGTCCTTTGCCACTTTTTACAAAACTCAAAATCAAAAAAATTATTCGAGTTTGAAATTAAAACAATAAACGCACTGTTACGAAAAGTATAGATAAAAAGAACGCATCAAAATTTACTCAAATTTGTTTCATATATTTCTGAGTCGAAAAGTCCTTTACCACTTTTCGCAAAACTCAAAATCAAAAAAGATATTCGAGTTAGAAGTTTCAACCAATCGGATTTCTTAGATTTGAAACTCGAATATCTTTTTTGGTTTTGAGTTCTCTGAAAAGTGGCAAAGGACTTTTCGACTCGGAAAAATATGGAGAAAATTTGGGTAAAGTTTGGTTCGTGGTTTTCATCCCCACTAGTTGAAAAAATGGATTTATTGTTTGAATTTCAAACTTGAATAACTCCGTCATTTTTGCGAATTTCAAAAAATAGCAAAGGACTTTTCGACTTGAAATTCAAAAAGGAATATTGGATTTCTTTTTGGTACGGGGATTTTGGTACACACTGTATATGTATAAAATAATTCAAAAATTAGCTGTATCTGTATACAAAAGTGAATGTATAGTAATACTTTTTTGCCTTAAAAAAGTTTCAGTGAGAATCAGAAGATATTCATTATGAAGAATCATTTATTTTAAGGCGGGGTGACTACTGTTAAGGTTCGAAAAAGATGCAGAGAAAAAAAAGAAGTGCAAAAATTTACTCGAACGAAAAGTTCGAATTCACTACCTTTCGAGAGGTACCTTTTCGAGTGAAAATTTGCTCGAAGAAATAAAGAGAGAATCTACAAAATATTCACCAATAACCCAGAAATCAACTTATTTTTTCTTAAAATTTTCAGTACCCGCTGCTTCATTTCCCGAGACTTTGGACTTGAGCACCGGTACCTGGAACTCACACTTCAATTGTTACAATAACAATAACAACAATTGCAGCAAGAATAAAAACATTATCGCGAAGAACGAAGGGGCGCCGGAAACTGTGATGAAAGAGAAAAGCAAAAACGCGGCTCGCTCGCGTCGGGAAAAAGAGAACCAAGAGTTTCTGGAGCTAGCGAAACTCTTGCCACTTCCGACGGCCATAACAACGCAACTTGACAAAGCTAGTATAATTCGCTTGACGACGAGTTATTTGAAAATGAGAAACGTTTTTCCACACGGTGAGTCCGAAACATTTTTCATGGACAATTCAATCACTCACATATTCTTCAAATTCAGTTTAAGGTAAAAAGGTGAAAAACATCCGCCATACAAAGTTGAATTTTATTTAAAAAAGGCTCGCTAGTTATAAAACAGTCAATTTCGGCAGTTTGATCGTCCAATTTAACTGTAGACTGGACACCAGTTAATAGGCTACTTTCAAAATAATACTTTTGACCGTGTTATCCAGTTACAAGGAGAAACTGCCCGGAAAAACAGCGTTTTTACCTATTCCAAGTGACTCAACTATTTAAATTATATATAAAGAAAGATATAAATGTCTGGCCTTGGCATGGCAGAATCAGTGCAACGATACAAAGAAATTCGGTATTTGTAACATTTTTCATATCGGATCTAATGACATTAGATCCGATTATTGTTATTTCCAACCAGTTGGAAATAACAATTGCAGATATTTTTAATATACTGGGTGAAGGAAAGCGTCCAATTGTTGAAGCAGAAGCTCTTTGGAAGAGTAATAAAATATTTTTTTGCGGAATTAAACATTGTGAAAAAAATGCAATAAATATTGAAGCTGCGTGTGTCCAGGTATCAAATCTTAATGGTGATTCCCACTCAATTAATATTTCAATCAAATTGAGTGGTGACAACAAAGATATATTATATATATACTGTTATTGTACGCGTGCGTAAAGTAGGCCCGGGAAACCGCTGCAAACATATTTTTGCTGCATTGTTTTATAACAACACTCAACAAGTATGTAAAAATTATGAAATTTGTGAAAAAATTGCTGTACCTTATTTTTTAAGCTTTGATTAGAGATAATATTTTTACGCCAGATAATCATATATATTACTCTATACATTTACATGACATTGTTGTTAGTTATTATAATAAATTAATGAATATCAAAAACACCAAAAAATGTATTACTGACAATATTACCAATTATTCATCATTTCCATTGTTGATTTGCTTACAAATTTCATAATTTTTACATACCTGTTGACATACAACAATGCAGCAAAAATATGTTTGTAGCGGTTTCCCGCGCCTGCTTTACACGCGTACAATAACAATATATATCTTTCTTGCCACCACTCAATTTGATTGAAATATTAATTGAGTGGGAATCACCGTTAGGATTTGACACCTGGATACACGAAGCTTCAGTATTTATTGCATTTTTTTCACGATCTCTAATTCCCCAAAAAAATATTTTATTCACAATTTGCTAGTAATCGAATATTTGGACGTGAATTACTAGCGAACTGTGAATAAAATATCGTACTGTGAGTTTTGCAAATTGCCTATTTTGACTAAACGATTACAGCCCTCGGCTTCGTCTTGGGCGGCAAACTTTCGTTTCGTCGAAACCGACATTTCCAAAACTCGCAGTAATGTACTATTATTACTCTTTAAAAGAGCTTCTCCTTCAACAATTGTACGCTTGCCTTCACCCAGTATATTAAAAATATCTGCAATTGTTATTTCGAACTGGTTGGACATGTTGTTAACTATTTACAATAAATAAACAAACAAAAAAACAACAACACGCATATTGCACTTTCAAATGTCAATCTCTGTCGAAGCTTTCAGCAGTAACCACCACGCGGCGCCGCGGTAGCCTTTAGTCGCGAATAGCACAGATATGTTCGTGCCGTAACGTAGAACTACGTTTCTCGTGTATCAATTCAATAATTTCATGTTTATTCTAATCTATTCTTATTTCCGATAGTTTTTTTTTCTTTTTTTTTTACATTTATCCGCCAGTCAACCTTCTTCATCATAATGAGGACCAAGATAGCACTCTATTTTGCGGAGAACCAAATTTAATTATTAATAATTCAAACATAATAAATCAAAAAAGAAAGCAATTCCTTTAGAGAGTTATTGTATATTGTTTCTCATCACTCTAACCTCAAAACTGACGTTTTGACGTTACTTTGAGGCTATTGTGATGAAAAATTACGTTCGCAATCGTGAGCTATCGCCAATTTTGGCTCTAGTTCCCGATTATGAAAATAACTATTTCATGTCCATCGTGCACTTGAAAAATGTCAAAAAAAGTAAAAATGTAAATAAATTGTACAATGTAGAAACTGAAATAAAAATGAACATAGCAATTTTTTACTTCTGATGATTATTCAGTCTTTTAGACTATACAAACGTTTCGTAAAATATCAACTTTGTTGACAGCTCAGAAGAAAAAACACAACTAAGCAATTTAAAGAAAATTCGCAAAGAACTATAGTATTAAAAGTTGAAATCAAATTACTCTTACATTAACTTTTTCATGTGAACAATATACTTCATAAACTTCTTGAATTAAATTTTGTGTGACATTACCCAATTTGTTACATGGTTTTTCATATTGCTCGAAAATCTAACAGCTCGGGTGATCACCTGATCTCAGTAATGTCATGGATGTTCCAGGAATTTCGAAAGATCTAGTAATTCTGATAAAATTTCAACTATAATAATTTTAGGATTGTAGAGAAATCTCGAATATGTCGGGAAATCCGGAAAATTTCGAGAATCTTGAAGAGATTGGGAATCTAGAAAATTCAGGAATTTCGAAAAATCCAGTAATTCTGATAACTCTTCAACTATAAAAATTTTGGGATTGTAGAAAAATGTCGAACATCTCGGGGAATCCCGAAAAACTCAAGAAATCCCGAAAAGTTCGGAAAATTTGAGCAATCACGAGAATTTCAAGAATCCTGAAAATATCGAGAATCCTGAGAAATTTGGAAATCTAGAGAATTCAGGATTTCCGAAAAAATATAATAATTTCGATAAATCCTCAACTAAAAAAATTTTTGGGTTTTAGAAAAATCTCGAAAATGTCGGGAAATGCTGAAATGTCGGGAAATCCCGAATATGTTGGGAAAGAGCATTTCTTGTCCCGAGGAATTTCCAGATGCATCCCGAACTCAAGATTTCCGAAAAATCAGGACCCCGCACACCCCTACTAGTGTTAAAAGTTAAAATCAAATTACTCTTACATTCACTTTTTCATGCGAACAATATACTTCATTCACTTTTTGGTTTATATTTTGTGTTACATAATCCAATTAGTTACATGGTTTTTCACATTACTCGAAAATTTAACAGCTTGGATGGTCACCTGATCTAAGTAATGTCATGGGTGATAAGGGGTTGGAGCACTTGACAAAGTTTTTATTGCAGCATTTAAAACAGTTTTGAATCATAATTTTTATGATCATTCGAATACAAAATTGCACATCGTAACTGTTTATAAAATATGTTGGATTCCGTGCATTGTGCGATACTGTGCATTTCGAAATAGAAAAGTGCGGCGACGTTTCTAGAGGGATGCGGCTACTTGAAATTCTATTCGCCGATGAAGACGCGGCTGAAGAGAGATTGAGGGATAGAAGAAAAGGGCAAAAAATAAGAAAAAGGAAGGGGAAAGGCATTGTAACACTATAATATAACCCCCATGCTTTGCTTACAAAGCGCCGGGGCTAACAATGCATTAAGTGCGCAATCACACCCATCTCATCCGATACTATTTGCCCTTTGAGCATGAGTATCTAGTGGCTGAATTAACAAAAGCTCGAATTACCATCCCTTTTTTCCGGCTTTTTTTCGTCCCTGCGAGGGTGCGACGATTTGCATTACCAAGGTGGTCACTCTTGGCAGGTAGAATGAATTTGCAAGTTTTTTTTTCTGTCCAATCAAGTTTCAACCAATGCAAGAAATTATAAAAACAGCGTAGGTTACGGTAAACATTAGTTTGAAATATTGTTGAAACTTATATGATTACAAGGGTTTGCTAAAGAATGAAATTTCGAAAAAAATCTACATGCCATGTAAAAAAAATTTACAATTAGTTCATCAGTTTATCAGTGTACTGTGTTTATCGTTTTTTCCAAGTTATATAGATCCAATATAATTTTGTCAATTTTCGTCTTTTTTCTTTTATCAACATCACTATTACCTCAACAATTACAACATTTTGAATGAAATGAAATTGAAATGAAATGAAATTCCATCAAAGAGATCTATACCTGATAAGAAAATGTTGTTTCTGACTGTTGTAATAATACATTGTGTGCCTCTCGGAGGTTTTTGCTGTCCAAGGATGGCAAAAATATCTCCGAGAGGTGCACACGATGTTTTACATGCCGAGGGACGTCACTGTTTTGCCGTCCATGGACCGAAGAGTTTGTTTTACGGTACATGGACGGCAAGGTGACGTCATGAGGCATGTAAAGAATTTATTCTTCAAGTTTTTTGGTCGCTGAGAACATTTTGAACGCTTTCGTTCGGATACACACTATATGAAATTGTGAATCTTGAGAAAAATTAAAATTTATTTCTTCATAATTTGCCAGCCAATTCAGACCAAAGTAAAATAAATGTTTAAGACATTTCTTAGAAATATTAGTTGCTTCATGCGCAGTGCCTACTGCGAGTGGAAAATTCTTTCATTACTTACCGCCGGCAAGAAATGACAAGGAAGAAATGGAAAACAAATGAAATATCAAGAAAAAACAATGTGTGCCCCTAACCTGCATGGTCTCTCTTAACAGCCCAGAAATCGCTCATTCTCGATGTTTTTGAGGCAAAAAGTATCGTGTGTGGGACGGAGATCACAGCCGATTGGAATTCGTGTGATTGCAACCTGAGCGAAGTGAAGGCTGCAAACTTCACACTCATTCCAATCGCCTGTTTTCGCTCCTTCCCACACAATATACTATTTAAAAATTTTCTTTATGGTTTGAATATAAGAAAAAACTCAAAATTTTTAGGATGAGATTGCTAACATTGGAGGATATTCTGAATAATGAAAAAAAAATTATTGCATAAAAAAATTATTTTCAAACATATCATATACTTTAATAATTTTGTAAACTTAGTAATAAAATTTTTGATCTGTATTCTACAAATCTGTCTATAAGTTTTTCCTGTGATGGATAGAACTTTTTCAATGTTTTAAAATTTTCGTTACTTGCAAATATTTTTATTTATATTCTGAAGACACTGAAGCTGACTCATGCAGTTTATTTGAATTTCAAGTAGAATGAAAAAAGTAGCATACTGATGTTCTAGAAAAATTGGTTGGTCCGAGTATATGAGTGTTTTTTTTTAATGATTTTTTGCAACATGGATGTCATCTTTGGATGCTCAAATTCAAGTAACCACCAATAATAGTTTTCCCAGAATTACTGGGTCCCACACAAACTTCTTAGTATTATTAAAAAATACTATAAATAAAGTTGAAACAAGTTTTTTTTTGCCAATCTTCGTGGAATATTTCAACACTCAAAATTATAAACTCAAGTATTGGCTTTCTTATAAAAAATCAATACAAAAATTCCAAATTCTGGACCCTTTTTGAGGATTTTACCCTTTTGAATTCAAAAGTTTCAGTCCAACAACTTTCGAACGGAAGCCACAGGTTCTAAAAAATGCCGAAATATTTTTCATTTCACCTTAAAAAATATCATCTCAATTAGGAAAGGTCAACAGTCAACATGGCACATCTCTCAACATATTGCAAAAAAGACATACGTGAAAAATAAAAATCTTCCATAGAAGGGCATTCCCATTTGACTCCAAAAGTTTTTTTCCTTTTCTTCAGCGCAATAAACTCTGATACATTGAACAAGGCACAATATTAGAGATCGAGTCCGTGAAATATCTGATGGGCGAGCCGGCGCCATTGAGCGTTAAACTGCACGCGATTCTGTCACGTTTGTTCTGGACGTTGACATCTCTGAAATAGAGAAGCACTGAATTCAAAGAACCCAATATGAGATTGTTTGGATTTCAAGTTCTTGACTGGCATGTTTCTCGATCTGTCATGTCTCACGAACACGTGAGATCTTATTTTGTAGCAGAGACCAGTACATGAAACTTAATCCAACGTCGAAAGAAGAAATCACATAATCTTTCCACATCTCAAACAAGATTATTGCAATGATAGTTACAATGAGATAAATTTGTTGCCAATTGTTTACGTAAAGTTTACACCGAGTAGGCTTTGCGAGAGGAGGTGTAGGTTGTTTCCTTTTTAAACGCCTGCAGGAGTTTAACTTACAGCCTTTCAGTTACTATCCTACATACCTTACCATTACTCGATGGAACGCGTATATTCTTGATGAAAATGAAAAGGCCAAGTTAGGGAGAAGCTTCATATAGTTTGATCAATAATCTCAGTTGAGATTATTGTCGTTGTAATGTTTATTATTATTATTACTGTAATTATTATTATTAATATTAATACTATTAGTATTATTATTACCGTTGATATTAATTTTAACAATAATAATAAAATTATCAATTGAAAATTATTATTTTTATTATTCTGATCATTACTATTTTTGTTTTTATTGTTATGAGTGTAGTATTATTGCAATTTACACTGTTGCTAATTTCCTTATTTCTATTACCTACATTGCCCTCATTTACGTGGATCGTACTATAAATATTTATGTTAATATTGATATTAGTATTTTAGTTATTATTATTATAATTACTATTATTTATTGAAATAAAAATCGCAAAATTTTCTCTCTACAAGATATATTATGTCATTTTCATGTATTTTTGGGTTGCTCGGCGAGGTTTTGACATTGTCTTTGTAAAATTCTTTTGTAAAAACAATTTATTGAAACAAATTTTAGCATGAAATCAAGATACCCTTTCCTGACATTATAAAATTCATTTGATCTGTAACATCATTTCTTTGTATAATAATTCAGTTTTGATTTCAATACTTTTAAATCTCGTTTTTTTCATCACATTATCTCGCAACTACTATTAAACCTATAAATGTTTTTCATAGACAATGTGTGTTAAAAAACATTCAAACTTTCGGTTAATAGGTACATAATGATAATAATATTTTTCAACCAACTATTAAATATTCCACTACGATTGATTAACAGCGTCAAACTTTCCTAGCAAATTAATTCTGTAATGATTTAAGTGCTTTTGTATCTTACTTTTATCATTACTTTATCTCGTAATTGCGTTATGGTCGCTTTTGTATCTTAGTCTTTTCATTACTTTCATTCGCAACTACTGTTAAGATTGTTCATCTACGAACATAAAGAAGTTTCGTTTACTACGTAAAAATTACATTATTTTTGTAGACATAGTACATCATATAAGTTACATCTGGAGGTAGAAGTTTGAATATTTTTCATAAGAATAGTCATTTTTATCAATTCTAGCTTTCATACATTGGCGATGTTCGGAGAGGGGGGGGGGGGTATCTTCAAATAAAAAATACACTAACAAGGGCCTGAAAAATTCATGGTTTTGTTTAGAAAAAACCTTAAGTAATCCAAACAGGTTTTAACTTGAAACCTATATAGCAAATCAAATATGATTCTTCAGCAATAAATACGATATAATAAAATACAGTACAGTGTCAAATCAATACAATTCAGCAGTAATCAATACAATGAGAAACCTATGAACAACTCGTCATATTATTTGTAGAAAAAAAACTCCGAAAAATTGATTTTCGATTCGACCTACGGAACTTTAATGATAAAGGAAACAAATGATAAAATACCAATCCTGTGATTTGTTTTTACCTGGGAAATTCTGCTGGTAAATTCTTGTTAAGAATTTTTTTAGTATTGTGTTATGTTAATTTTTTTATTTCAGAGGAATGCGATGAAAAAACTTTAATTGTATTAAATTTTTTCATGCATGCACTGTTGGAGGTCAAAATGAGGCTTGCAATTGCTTGAAATGGTTTTTGGATGGTCAAGTGAGATTGGCCAAGGCTCTAAGCTTAACTTAACATCCGTTTGTATTAAAGAATCTGAAGTGGAGGTCTAGTGGAGGTCATAACTATAGTTCAAGTTCGATTAAACCTCCAATTATGGAAAAGAGGTTGAAATGGAGTTCGAAGACTTCAACAGAAATCCTGTTCCAACAGGATTCATGTCTCACTTATACTTTTGTATAGGAATTTAGGAATAGTTTACATGTGAACTGCAACAGGAAATTTTTCTAAATGAAGCAATGCTATTCATAGAACTGTTTAAGGGTGTAGCCCAATCTTCTTCCGTCACAATAAAAAAATCCAATATGGCTGCCGCAGGCAATTTAAAATTCACGTATGTAACATATGTAAATTTCATATTTCCCGCGGACGCCATTTTGGGTTTTTTGTGATTTTGTGATTGTGACGGAGGAAGATTGGGCTACCTTCCTGTTTAGAACATGGAAAATATTTCTCTACTATATTTCTACTAAACAACTTTGTTGAGAGTTCCATCGATATTTACTAGAATTTGGTGAGTCTTTGAAAATAAGTAAGACTCGAGTGATAATAGTGATTACAGTTTCCTTAACTATACGCAGCAATAAATAGGTATGAAAGAGATCGATGTATAACCCGAGATTATTTGCCATGGGCCCTATTTTTCTCTCCACGGCCCTAGCACCTAACAAGATGAAATTTATTTAAACAAGGAATCAGTGCCAATGTAGTTGGAAATGTAAACTATAAATGAACTGGTCCATACACCACGCCAGGTGAATATATCTCTTTGTTTCCTCCTACGAACAATTAATATCCGAGGCCACGAAAACCGCGCGGATCGCGTTGCCGGAAATGAGCCGCAAGCTTTGAAACTGCATTTTGACTGTATTCTTTTCTTTTTCTGCTTACAGGCCTCGGAGATGAATGGGGAGCGACGTCGTGCGGCAATGCGACGCGGGAAGCGAATATCAAAGAGCTGGGCTCCCTTTTGTTGCAGGTCAATTTAACGAAACTGTAATTTGTTTCGCCTCTAGAACTGTATTTTCGAAGCCAAAGCGCGACTAAAAGCTCAGTTACGACTTTCAGACTCTGGACGGGTTCATATTCGTGGTCGCGCCGGACGGCAAAATCATGTACATCAGCGAGACCGCCAGCACACACCTTGGCTTGTCCCAGGTCGAGCTCACAGGCAACAGCATCTTCGACTACATCCACCAGCAAGACTACGAGGAGATGCACGAGGTCTTGTCCCTGTCAACCAACCCCAACTTCGTGTTCCCGGCGCCCAATGTCCGGGGTGAAATTGAGCTCGAGAGAGCTTTCTTCCTGAGGATGAAGTGCGTCTTGGCAAAAAGAAACGCCGGTCTCACGGTTCAAGGTTACAAGGTACGATAACTGTAGCTTGTACAGCAATGTTCAAGATTCCTAGTCTCAATCAAAAGTAATGTACTGAGGAAAAAATTCTTCAGTTTCAATTGATCAAACTGACATCATTGTAAATGGCGGTTGTGCCGATTGAATTTTCAGTCGCTTATTCTGTAAAAAAGTTAGTGCTGTTGAATAAATAATCTTTCTGTTGCGGCCATTCTAGACTTTACATAGAAACAAAGAATATTTTCAGTTCAGATGACTGAATTTTGACGTAGAACTATGTCCCTCCCCGTGGTATAAGGGTCTTGGGGGGTGTAGGGATGTCACAAAAATATTGAAATGCAACTGACAATAAAACAAAAACAAAAAATTAGGACATAATCATACGACTGTGACGCTGCCAAAAGTTGAAAGAGTATTTGCGGAAAATTTGGTGAGAATCCATAAAAAATTCTGGAATTGTACCCCAGTCAAAAGTTAACTTTAATATATAAGATACTATATATTATATAAAATATTATATGTATTTCTTTTTAATACGGTCATAATTTGTAAGGTATAAAACCATATTTGTCATTGACTAATACAATAAAAAAACAGGTCTTAGTACTTACTTTTTCCTGCTGAAACTGGGAGAGTAAAAGTACACATATATGTCTAAACCAAAAATTTTACTTGTGCATTGTACGCTTAGACAATTATCAAGAATAACGAGCCATCAGAAAAAATACTACTAAACGAATAAAACTGCAATTTAAAAAACTTAAAATTAATTTTATTACTTTTGAATACTTGATATCATTTTACAGATATGGAGAAGCGAATCTTTCTTTTAACCGATATTTTAAATCAAAATTTTTATTCTTACTGAAAAGTCCGTTAATGTTACTCACCCTTGAAATTTTCTACTATAATAAGAAATGATGAAACCATAAAAAGTGATGTGATTCAGAAACATTTTTGTTTTTGAAAAAAAAAAACGCTAAAAACTCATTGAAACTATCAGGTAATTAAAAAATAGATAAGGGAATGCGTACTGTTTATATTTTTAACACGTAAGCATTTCTGTTTAGAGCTTGAAACTTCCGTAAGTTGAAGTTGACGTATTTTTGTGTAATAGATTTTTTCAAAAAGAACAATGGCTTGCACGCTATTTTGTGCGCATAATGAACAATATTTTCTGAATATCAATCATTTCGACAAAGAAATTGAACGAATATTTAATGCAGCCTGGAGTTATTGTCACTTTCAAAAATGAATTCAGCATATAAGTTATGTTATGATTCTTGTATTTAAATGTTGAAATATGTGTTAGGAACGAGAACTCACCATTTTTTTCGAAAAAAAAACGTGTATATTTTTCTGGCCTAAAGAACGTTAGAAAATATTTTGAATGATAATAAAATTTCAGTGTTGAATTTGTTGTGGAATGACCCTTAGACATCATCGAAATTTGAACTATGCTCTAATAGCTCAGCTAAATTCAGTATAATCAGTAGAATTCTCAATTAATCGCTAGAAAACAAGAAACATTTTTAGAAAAAACTTTCTTCGTATCGCAACAAAAATTCGATCAGAAATTCTCGACATTGTACTTCATTCAGGGAGAGCCGCATACACCCTCAGCCTGATTACGACAAAACGATTCTTGATTCTTTCCGCATGCATTACATGCGAGTGCTTGGTTTCAACCCCACGATTTGTTGTGATGTTTGCCAAATGCCCCCCGAAAAGGAGAACTACTTGTAAAAACTGAAAAAGAAGTACTTTTTTCCGATTTATTTTTGGAAAAATGAAATAGCGCACATAAAAATGATATCGTTTATATAAAGGGCAATATTTCAAGATTAAAAAAAAAGTTTTGGTGTATCCCGTAAGTCGTGTCGCCTGGTGGTGCAAAAGATCCTGGTCTCAATTTTCATCTGAAATCTTGAGACCAAACATTGTTTCACTTGAGAGGGTTTTTTATTCTTGATAGACTACCATGTTTGCAATATTCGAACATCAACAAAAAAAAATTGTAAAAAAAAAACAATGGATTTTTTCCAAAAATTTTCGTGTCAAAAATGGTCTAAAAATAATTCTTTCTCTACATCTGTAGTATCTAGAGTGGTTTCTTATGTTCTTGGAAATAAATGCTGGATGAAGAAAATCGGTTTAATTCTTTTTCCGAAATCATTTACGCTGATTTGAAAATGTAAATGACATGATTTTGAGAAATGTAGAAAAACCGATTTTCTTCATCCAACATTTATTTTAAAGAACATAAAAAACTATTTTTGGTGGTCTTCAGATGTAGAGAAAAAATTATTCTTTGACAATTTGTGACACGAAAATTTTTGCAAAACTTTTTATAACGCTGATTTTTATGGTTCATGTTCGAATTTTGCAAAGATCGTAGTCTACCTAAGATAAAAAACGCTTTTGAGTAAAGCAATGTTAGGTTTTAAAATTTCAGATGAAAATTGTGGCCAGGATCTTTTACGCCAATTTCGATGTCAACGACGACACGACTTACGGGATGCACCAAAACTCAATCAACTTTTTTTTTGGTGTGAAAAATTATTTTTTTATCTTGAAATATTTCCCTTAATATTAACGATATCAATTCTATGTGCACCATTTCAATCTTCCAAAAATTAATCGCAAAACTAGTACTTTTTTCGACCTAAACGGATAGTTCCCCCTTAATTCTACATATGAGCCTTGAGAGCAATTTCAATCGTTGCGGTTGGGGAGCTAAGGTGAAGCGTCGTTTTCCGGGTTTTACGAAATTCTCAAGTCCCAGCCCGTCATAAATCTGCATTACGCACTCACACTTTATTGCTTCCAACAATTTATCGAGTTACATTTGTATACCCAGATTTTAGGATTCCCTACTCCCGACATGTGGTGCGTCATGTGCTTCACAAAATTGGATCATTTATCCAGCGTTCGAAGAGTTTGTCACCTATTTCATCAAAATACGAAAAACCATCTATTACATTGAAGAATGAAAAGATTGGTCGTGTAAGATTTCTTTGGTTCGAATACTTTGTCAGGTGAAACTTGAATAATAGCATGTTTGGACATTAATCGTAACTGTAAAACATTTCACACTTAGAGCTGCACGCTTTTCCTGTAGCTCTTAATTATTGTTATTATTTAAATATTACAATATTTATTGTATTGATAAACATTAGAATCATAACTCTTGAAATAATCAGTATATTTGATTATACAACTATTTTTTGATGATCATTTTTTGGGAAAATTGGAAACATCTGTAAAGAAAATTACTACATCTGCAATTTTGAAGTCACGAATGATGCGAAACCTGCTACTTTAATTTCTCAAATCGCTAAATTTTCTTCTTTCGATTCACATTCATTATATTTTCGAGTATGGATTAATATTTACTCTAATTATTTTTTACCTTCATCTCGATACTTGAGTTTCTTAGCGAAAAGGAATTCTGATTTCAAATAAGTATTTTGAAAAACCTTAAACTTTCAAATTTACTTCTTGCGAAAAACTTTTCATGATTGTAATCTGTAGATAATAGTTATTTTCGTATTTGGGAGCCAAAATTGGCGATAGCTCATGAGTGCGATCAATATTTTTCATCATGATAGCCTCAAAGTCACGTCAAAATGTCAGTTTTGAGGTTAGAATGATGAAAAGCATATTTTTTTTCAGTGTAACGAAAGCATTCCCACATTTTACCATTCCACATAAACAATTAAGGATGCAATTTTCCACATTAAAACTGTTTGAAAACATAAAACAAATTTTTCACAACTCGAGCATCAAAAACTCAATTTACGTCTGCCAAAGATGGCGTAACTGAGCGATTTCAGGTTGTTTCATTTACTCCACTCGATTTCATTTACCTCACTCATATGAGTGGAGAATGAGTGGAGAAAATGAAATCGAGTGGAGTAAACGAAACAACTGAAAGTCGCTCAGTTTAGCCATATTTGACAGACGCCGAAATCGATTTTTCGATGCATTCGTTATAAAAAATATAGTTCACAACTTGTTGAGTATCGACAGATTCACTATAAACGTCAAATCGGCAACGCAAAACCATATGGATTAGTGTGAAAAATTGCAGGCAAGCCGCAGAGCAGCTTGCCTACAATTCTCCGCACTAACCTATATGGCTCTGCGCCGCCAACTTGACGTGTACGGTAAAACTCCCTATACTCAACTTATTGTGAAATATACTATTTCTTTAAAATATTTAAAGTTTACTACGTAGACATAAAAAAAGGATAATCAATCAAGCCCCTGGATGCAATAACCCGCAAAGCGCTCGAAAACGCGTAAAAGTATTGTTCAAGCGTTGACGTTAAGAGTAAAAATCAAAAATCTGAAAAAAAAATATGCAATAAAAATACGCAAGTACTCGTTAAAACTTTTTTCGTAAACATTATAGTTTCCGTTTAAAAAAACTAAAAAACAGGGGGATTACATAAATACAGCGAGTTTGTCTTGAAACAAGCTACGGAAAAAGTGCATAGGTGGTCCTTAAGAATTGGTTGTAGTACAAAATCCCGAAACCAGTCGCCCGACGGTGAATGCACCCGATGACCATTCGCCCGATCGTTACATACCCGATGCTATTCGCCCGATCCC
>JAPYZL010057618.1:0-14109 GCA_030522825.1 Platygaster orseoliae | reverse complement strand
ATGCCCAGATTATTTATCGAATCTTGATTCGGTCTGGAAACATTTCTGGAATCCCATGTATTTGAATGAATCTGGAATTCCAGGTCTGGTTTTCCGGGTTTAGTACGATCTGAAAGAAAATTTTCATGTTTGTTTCAGAATTTTCGATTTGGCTTTTGTATTGTGTTCGCCTTTGTTGCTTCTCTTATTGTTTATGGCTATTGCATTAGCTACTGCATCCGTCTACACTGTAAGGTTTCATTAAAATTATTAAAAAAAAAAAATTATTCAAATCCAATTCAAGAGACGACTAATAAGTGTGGATACAATACTCTTGAAAAATTACTACTCCATAAACAAACTTCTTTTTGATTTCCTTCATATTGCCGGAAATTTCCGGAAAAATCCTAGCTTCTTGGCGTAGCATTTGACTACGGTTCTGACAGAAATTGATGCTGGAAAAATATTACCGCAATCTGATGGAAATTCCTGCTTCGACTGATGAGCGCAATCTAAGGGAAATCTGACGGAAATCATTGCGGCGACCCAAAAAAATTTACGAACGAAAAAAAATGACCGACCCAGGAGTTGAACCCTCACAACCTTCCTAATACTGACCAGCTGACCTCCCTACCTAATCATTACTCTATCGTGCTCTATCGAATGTTTATACAGGAGAAAATTGAAAGGCTAAATTGGAAAGGAGCTTCGTACAATTGCATATTTTTAAATAAAAATATACCAACTAGGGCTTGAATAATTCATGATTTTTAAATATAAAATATTAGAAGAATGTGAGAATCACTAAAACACTCTGAATTTTCGTAAAATTAGAAGAAGCTGTCAATCAAGTGCCTTTTAAATGCAATGAAAACGAATACGCAAAAAAATTTGTAATACAATATATATGAATAATAAGTTAAGCTAAGTTATGTTAGTTATTACACATAAATAATGTATATGTAAAATTCGCATATATAAACTACTATTAAACATCATTTAATGTATGCAATAGAGTTGTTGAAATATCTTGCGTTTTTCGTTACTTATACCCTAATGATTTTAATTCTTATAAAAACGTTATAAAAAACGTTGTAAAAACGTAAAAAAGTAACCCACTAAAAACTTTATGAAAAAAATTTTCTTTATACAAATTTTTTTGCAGAAATTCTTATAAAATTTTGTTTTTACAAATTTTTGTTTTCTAAAAAAAATTTACTAAAAAGAATATTTATTTAAAAAAAAAAATAAAAAAATTAAATTTTTCGATGACATTGGCAAATTTTTTATAAAAATATCAAAGTTTATATAAAATGTGCAATGCTCAAATATTTTTTTATAAAAAATTTTCAATTTTTTGAAAAACAATCTTTCCTTTTTCCTTAAAAAAACTTTTTTATAAAGTTAATATAAAGTATATTATTTTAAGTGTACATTTTATCTAATAAGAATTTTATGAGGTTGAGTCAATAAAAACAGAATTCACTTAAAAAAATTCTGATTCTTCTAAAAATTTCGCCTTTTTTTGTAAGAATCAAAATCACTAAGGTTATATTCCACGCGTAAGATGCAAACTGAGAATTTCCGTAACTTTGTAGAAATCATATGACTTCCTATTTACAGAACTTATCGCTGCAAATAATTGAATGCATATTGTTAGAAATTTAACAGAAATCGTGACAGAAATAATTTCAGTCAGATGTCTGGCAATCATTTCCGCTAGATTGCGGTTGGGCTGCCATGATTTATTTCCAGCTCATCTTGCTTGATCACAATGTAAGCAGCTTTACGGAAATATCGAAGAAATAATTTCTAGCAATAATTGTGTTGGTCTTGCTTTGGCAATGATTGTTTATTGGGTATACTAATGATGTGTGCAACAGGGTTCTAACAAAGAGCTATTTAGTATATCATATTGGTCTGAAGTGCCTCAAATTTGCTATTGTATTCATTCAAGTCATAATGAGCATGTTATATGGTTCTCTATAACAGAAAGTGGTTAACTTGTTGAATACGATAATTGAGGTTTTCTACCTCTACCTTCTGTTGCGCAATTCTGAGTATCAGTGTTTGCATCAATTGAAAGAGTTTGTGCCATGAACATAATTAGACCGTATTGTAAATAGACAGTTATTCCTAATATTCTTACAGCAAATGAGATAGCTTCGAAATCAATAGCTAGACGTTATAGATAAAAAAAACCGAAATCGAGCCTATGTTCTACGAGTACGCACGAACGCTTGTTGTCGCATGAGCGTGTTATTTTTGACGTTATCCTAGAACACGGTCTAAAAGTAAAGTATTTGCCATGTTTCAAACTTGGTAAAAAAATGAAGAGCGAAGTTACATCAACTGCGAAATTCTGTCTTGTTTGAAGTTGAACTTTTCAAGCACAAATTGATATGGAATATCTTGGAATTTCCTGTAATTGAAATAAGTGTACACATATACATAAGATCGAACGTAGCTGATTTTTTATTTCTGAATATATTTTTTTAAATTTGGTAAGATTATGAATACTTCACTCAGAGTCTAACAATAAGACTTTGTCAACAATAAAAAAACCTGTGTAACAACAACAAGCTTGTGTATGCTTGTAGAACATATAACAATATCTCAGATATTATTTTAACGTGACTCACTACCAACGGCTAAATTGCTAAATAACGAAAGTTATTAAATGATCTTTTTCAAACGTTAGAACAAGTTTCCTAGTAGTGCTTACCCATTCAGCAGTTGGTTGTGAGACACGTAATATTCGTATTTGAGGTGACGTAAAACATAAGACATGCTTTCTAAACATAAAAAATACATATATGTCAGTCCATTTGTACTTTAAGAGTATTTATCCACTTTGTTTGCTTATGTTAATACATAGGACAAAACAACTTTATTCATCATTTCAGTAGATATTAGACGATTTTCTCATAAGATCTATTTCAGGTTTATTTTAACAAAAGTCATATATTCTCAGAATTTGACTCTGCTGGTGTCATAGCTTGTGTGTTCTTGCTTTCATATTGTATGTGTTACATGGGGGAGTTAGTGACGCAGTATTCTATAGATTTGGAAAGAGCATGGTATGATGTTACTTGGACATTAACGCATTATACTTGTATCCTACGATCTCATTTTGATGTTGATCAAAAGGAGAATTCTAAATAAAGAACGCTCAATTGCATAGTGTGCGATTGCTAATATGCTACATGAACCCTAAAGCTTCATACGTAGAGAAAATGTATCATATATGTATATTTGTTGCTTCAGCATACAAGCTTCTATATTATTATTAACATTCTAATTCCAAGTATGTTATTTTTGATATGTTTTAAATTGTAAATGTATATTTATGGTTCTATTACACGTACTCGCAATTATGCGTATAGTAATATTCTCAAAGTTTAATCAACGAAAAAATCAGTAATATGACTTGAGCGCGTATCGAACGGACATTTCTTAGTTCTGTTTACCAATCTGGATGGTCAAATCAACCAAACAGCAAGTTTCGCTCCACGCGCTGATTAGTTTATTTTCCCAGCCAGGCCGACAACTGAAACTAAAACAGGCAATCGTTAGTCTGGTGCGGGCTCAAAAGCAAAATAAAAAATAGTCGTTGATTTTGATATTTAACAAAATTCGCGCACTTTTCAAAATTATCATGTCATTGCCGAGTGTCAATGTGACTTATGTCAATCATGGCTTGAGTTTTTTATTAATAATGTTTTTTTTGGCGGTTTTCGTTGTAATATTAAGCTAACTTTAAAATCCTACTACGAATATGTATATAAATTAGCATTATAACATATGATGTTCTAATGAATCACAGCAAGTTGTTACATATTACCTGTTTAATAATATAAAAATATCGCTGAATTTTACAGCTACGAAAGTGATTGGATCAAGTGGCCAGCAAATATGAGAAAACTACTCAATATAATGCAATGCCAATGTGCGAAACTTGTCATTCTCAGAAACAGTAGATTATTCTGGGATATTTCTATGGAAACATTTGGAAAAGTATTATAATCTATGCCTTACTGCAAGCGTATAATTAATAAAAAATTTATTTCATGCTTTCGTGTTAACTCTTTCATCTGTGGTTTCTAGATAGTGAAGAATTCGTATTCATTTTTGATGATTTTCATATCAATGGAGGATTAACTGTTGCAGGCAATAGAGTCTTGTGCAGGTATATTAAATTTCTGTAAACAACCCTCTTGGAGCTCAGGGGACGTAGCAGAATAGGACTTAATTAGGACGCAAGAATGGACGTAAGAAGCTGATTTAGAGACGTAGCAGAAATGGATTAGATTCTTTGTAATCAAAACATTAAATGATAATTTTTGATTAATTATTATCTACGTGATCGAGGATTAGCAAATTTTGTGAAAATATAACAATTCAAGGCACAATAAACTGATAAATAAATAATCAAAATGGTCGAATTTAAATTTACAGTCATTTAAGAAAAATAGCAAAGTTACGAGAAAAGTTAGAGACAGAAAAA
Organism: Platygaster orseoliae; assembly: GCA_030522825.1. NCBI lineage: Eukaryota > Metazoa > Arthropoda > Insecta > Hymenoptera > Platygastridae > Platygaster > Platygaster orseoliae. The sequence continues at coordinate 9,623 of JAPYZL010057618.1, read as the reverse complement.
TATTTCTCCAACGTTCATTAACAGTTTTATTCAGTTGAAGTATGTATAACAACGTCAAGTAGCATTTTTTTGGGCTTATTGCGTCCTTTTTTGGGGACGTAACAAGCTAATTCGGGCACGCAAGAAGGGACGTAAGCTTACGTCCCCTGAGCTCTGAGAGGGAACATACTACTTTAAGCCTGGACCGAAAAGTTGTGATGTAACTGTTAAAAAAATTATTTTCAGATTTATAAACGGGACCTCTAATGGTACGAGTAATAATTATTGTTTTAGTGAAACATTGAATTAATTAAAAACCACTTTTATTCACAATGTAATTATAATCAGACATTTAGATGTGAATTCTTAGCAAATAAAACATTAATAAAATATCTAATTGTGTATTCTGGAAATTGCCTTTTTTTGAATGAACGATTACAATCCTCAGTTTCACTTATTTATTCCCAGTCTGCAGTCGGCATTTAATATTGCCTCAAGATTGCAGACATATTGCAAGTAAAATATTACATCTTGCAGTAACGTTGCAGAAATATCTTGTAGGAAGACTGCAAAAACGTTATTTGCTGCAATATTAAAATGTCCCTATAATTGCATGTGCAATGTTGCATACATATTTCAGCAATAGTCCGGTAATGTTACGCAGCAATGTTTTAGTAATATTTAGTAACATATTTCAATCTTGCGGCAATATTAATGAAACATTAGAAGAGCAACATTTCAAAGAAAAGATCTCATTCACATAATTGAAGTACGAATTTTTGCAATATTACATGCCGGCTGGGTATTTTTATTGAAATTTTTTTTTCACAAACAATCAATGTAAATGTAAAACAAGTAATTCGCTGTCGAGTACAAGTCTTATGCGAAGAAGTTTTTCAATATCAAAATAATAATTTCTTCTTAAGGATTATTTTTGTAATTAACAAATCGAAGAATTGGTTATCACAGGCAGGCATATTTTTTTGTTCCCTATTGTTGGTCATATTGTCAACTGAGGCATTAAACGCTTTAAAGTTTGTACATGTTGAGTAACATAATTGTTTATAACAGAGAATGAGAAATTACAAATTTAGAATTTCGCGCTTTTGCCTTCGGCATACTTCGGTAACCTTCGTTCGCGTTCGAGCATCAGCTGATATGGCAACACTGCTGCGCGTGCGCTTTCCACGACGTAAACAGTTTCACCGGTACACGTGATTCGCGATAATAATATGACTAATCGTAATCATTATCGATCGCCATTGGCAGCCATTGGCTTAACCCTGAAACGGCAAAATGGATTAACAATTAGTCGAGTCACAGAAAGTTCTCGAATATTGTTACATAAGCATATTTTGCGATCAAGTTCCGGTGTTGCCATCCCATGCCATTCTATTCAGTTTGAGTTTCGGGACCACATCTTTGGAGAAAATCGAGGAATAAATATTCGATGAAAAAAGTGAAAAATGGATTACACGTTCGTGTTCATGATTGTGATAGTATATATAGTTTTGCGAATGTTGGAAAAGTGGGGAAGGATTTTCCTGAAATATATTCTTCGAGAAAATGACCAAAAACATCACACAGAAAATCGCTTGGATACGGCCTTTCAAGACCACTTACCGCAAAAAATTATACTAGCTGATACTGTTAGTAAATGCGAAAACGCCGTCCAAATCATTCAAGAGTAAGTAGAGAAAATTTTCACTTTTCAATGTGAAAGTTGGAAATAGTAGAAAATTCAAAATCACGATTTCATAGTAATTATTCTTAATTTATTTCATGGAAATTTTTTTTGTTCTCTTTGTTTCTCAGAAATTTTCGAAGACTTTACTCAGTTATTTTATTTCAAAAATAAAAATTGCTATTTTGAATTCGATACACATATTTTTGAAAATTATAATATAATTTTATTGACATAAAAAATTAAAATAATAAAGAAGAATAAATAGCGAAACTACGATAAGTATAACTAATAATAGTTTACTGTACGACTGGTGCTGAATATTGTTATTATATTCTACAATTTTAAATCTGAGTCTAATTTTTCAATGTGACAGTTGGAAATAGTAGAAGACCCAAAATCACGATTTCCTAGTAACTATTCTAAATTTGTTGCGTAAAAATTTTTTTTAGTTCTCTTTGTTTTTCAGTGACATTTTTGAAAATTTTTGTTAGTTATTCAATTTCAAAAATAAGAATTCCTATTTTGAATTTGATACATATATTTTTGAAAATTATATTATAACTCTATGGACATAAAAAAATTCAAATGTGAAATACAATTACATAAATATAAAAATAATGGTGGTAATGATGAATAATGGTAAAATAATAATTATAACAAGCTATTAACAATAGTGAAGAATAAATAGTGAAACTACGATAATTACAACTTATAATAGTATATTGTGCGACTGGTGCTGAGTGTTGATTTATTATATTCTACATTTTTAAATCTGAGTCTAATTTTTCAGTGTGAAAGTTGGAAATAGTAGAAAACCCAAAATTACAATTTCCTAGTAACTATTCTAAATTTGTTTCATAAAAAATTTTTTTAGTTCATTTATTTGTTTCTCAGACATTTTTGGAAAATTTTCTCAATGATTCGATTTCAAAAATAAGAATCACTATTTTGAATATTATACATATATTGTCAAATATCATAATTTTATAACTTCATTGACATTAAAAATTGAAATTTGAAATAAAATTACATAATTGATAATAATGATGGTAATGATGAATAATGGTAAAACAATAATTATAATGAGCAAAAATAAGAATAATAATAAGAATTAATAATGAAACTACGATAAGTATAACAAATAATAGTATATTGTGCGACTAGTGCTGAGTATTGATTTATTATAATATACAGTTTTAAATCTAAGTCTAATTTTGGATTGAATCAGATTCTATTAAATTGACCTTTAGTACAATTGTATTCCTTTCATCACAATATTTTAAAAATCACTTTTAAATGTTAGTTATCAAGTTGAAAAAATGATGAATAATATTCAGATAATAATAATAAAATGAAAGAAAATGTTTAAAAAAAAAAATTGATTATTATGATTCGAGTAAAAAATTACAAAATAAAATTGATTTAGCTTGAATAACAGAATTTCATGGATTTACATATTCAGAATTCCAATTTTCATCTTGTGAGGATTGAATTAATTTTGAGAACGATACTATTTTCTTTTCTTTATTGTTGAATTATGTGTACATGTATTTAATTCTATTTATTATCACACTATTAAATACTTCGACTCCTTTGATATATATTTTTATTAATTTCGAATTTTCATTGTTTTCTCTTCTCAGTCTTACCTTATGTTCAATTTTTGTTTTTCATGAAACCCGTTTTCATAGATGCATTATCAATATATGCACTAATTTTTCAACTATCACATTTGAAATACTGGTTGATCATTTTTCTTCCCTTTTTTTAAGTATTTTCAAGAATTTTTCTCAGCTTTTTCAATTTAAAAAATTAGATTGTTCTTTTTAAATTCAATATACACATCTATATTCTCAAGAATAAAATTAAAACTTTATTTTAATTGAGTTAAAAACTAGAAATAACAGTTTCCAGAATTCCACTTTTCATCTTTTGTAAATTACATTGATTTTCATAATCTATCAATTGAATTCATTTTGAATATTATCCTATTTTGTATTGTCCACTGTTTAAATATTTATTCATGTATTACCATTTCTTGACTATCACATTATTTAGGCTTTGCATTGATTTGATATTGATTTGTATAATACCCAAACTAATATTTGAATTTTCATATTGTTTACACTTCTTTTATGTTCAATTTATTATCATATTTCATTGCTCTTTATTTTATTAATTAATTGAATTATTAAATTCAAATAATTTTTTCATAAAATTATAAGAAACTTTTGTTCTTCAATTTATTATTTTATATTCAATTTAAAAAGTGAAATTATTCATTTTAAATATAATTATTTTATCAATTTTTGACTATACATATTCAAAATTTCAATTACTATTCAATACAAATCAAACCGATTCTCCGAAGTACCCTGTTTTAAAGATAATTTTTTTTTAATTATTTACATTTTTAGACCTAATTTATACTTGCTTACATTAATGCATAATTTTATTTTGGTTATTGTTAATTATTGTACAACTTTTTCTCATATTCAACTCTCATTTTTCATGACAATCATTTTTCACAGATTTTCTCCAGATGGAGTGTTCGGTTTTGATTCTGAATGGGCAAAAGGTGGACTTGTATCACTTGTTCAAGTTGCAGCTTATAATGGTGTTTCTGGAATGTGCGTTTTGTTCTGCTTAGGGAAAATTGGACATGTTCCAGATAAACTGAAGGTAAAAGTGAATTTTTACTACGAAAAAATCAGTTAGAGTGTAATTTTCATCATGAAACCAAGAATGTTTTTACAATACTTTTAGGGTTTCTTGAGTCAGAGGAACATGTTGAAGTTGGGCGTGGCAGTTCTTGAAGATGGGAAGAAGATTTCGAAAGACTACGGATGCCTCGTTTTAGGAACACTCGATCTCAGAATGTTAGCACACCGCTTGAACCTCGAATGCCCAAAAGGTTTGGCGGCGATTTGCTGGGACTTTCTTCATATAAAAATGGACAAGACCTTAAGAGTCAGCGATTGGGACGCGAAAATACTTACTGATGCGCAAATCAAGTATGCAGCTTTCGACGCTTATGCTGCTGTTCTTATTTATCATAAGGTAATGATGAATTAGTACATTATGTAACGTAGTGCAAGGGTCGAATTTGGCGAATGAGACACTTGCACTAAGTTGCATACAGTATTTTATGCAATTCTAGTCTCAAAGCCCGTCCAAATGTAAAACTTTGAGGTTAGAAGTGCATAAATGTATTTTTATAGGTGGTAGTAACGGTTTTTCAAAAAATATTTACTTTGGTACAAAAACAATTTAAAAAATCGCAAAATAAGTATTTCATTATTGAAGATTATTAAATTATTCTACAGATGTTAAAAAAAGCAGTAGAGAAACGAAATTACTTTAAATCGATCATGATGATGACTGGCATTTACAATGCAGACCCTGATGAAAAGGCGCACAATTTACCTCATGGTGTGATTGATAGAGGGTAAAAATTATTTATTTATGTTTTAAAATAGTTTCGCATTGTAAAAAACATTAAAAGTAAATTAAAATAAATAAGAACACGAAATAAATACTAGAAAAAGTACTGAAAATCTATAAATAATATGCTGTTTTCTGAAAAATTAATTTAAATAACCGAAATCGTTGAAATTTTCAATACCATAACATCAAATCGACTTAAAAATCACAGGAATTTCATTCCATTACCTTAAACGCTTACACAAAATCTCAAAAAATTGGAAAATTGTTTTTCTGCAACCAGATTGTGCAATTTAATTCCAATGTACTTTCTAAAATTCCAGCTTCAATATAAAAAATTTTTATGTCTCTCCTGCAGGTACAAAACCGTGAGTGAGAAAAAGAAAACGCCCAATATCGAAAGTTACAAATCCATGGAAAGTAATAAACCACCGAGTAAAAATATAGGAAATCCCCGACTTCTGCCAACGCGTTCTAGGCCTTTGTATGATAACTGTTATATGCAATGCCCTGATGGTGAACTTCTTTCTTTACTGGATCGCAAAAAAGCTGCTTGGTATATCTCCAATGATCTGGCATATGTCGTAGAAGAAGATCCTTTTACTGTGAGACTGAAATTCGAACCTTCTGGTCGAGCCGTGGGCGAAGTTGGCCAATATTACATTCAAAAACAAGTCCATCAGTGCGCTGTTTGTGGATCCAAAAAGGATTTTATCAGGAAAAACGTGATCCCAAAAGAATACCGAAAGCATTTTCCTGGTGAGTGAAAATTTTGATATTTCTGTCATGTAAATGTATAAAATGATACAATAAATTTGAGCTTTAACTTTCTTTACTAAATATTCCAGGAATTTCATAAAGTTGAAATATTCTTTTATTTTACAGATGTCATGAAAGTTCACCAATCCCACGACATACTATTGCTCTGTCAACGATGTCACGCGATGAGCAACACTCAAGATGATCAACTGAGAAAAGAACTCGCCAAAACATGTGATGCTCCGATCCAAAAAACAACTAAACCTCGATACTGTCAACGGGCAAAAGAAGTCGTCGAATTATTGATGGATCCTTTGATTTCCTCTGAAATACGCGAAAAGCTCGAAACTCACCTAAAGGCAATGACTAGGCACTCAGAAGTGACTCCCGAACTTATTCAAGATTTGCACGAATACTATAAAAGCGAGTCGTATTTGAACAATCTAAATCAGAATTCGGAAGAGGCATCTCATGGCTCCAAGGTGCCAAAAATTTAATTACTTGAATCTGACAACTATTGTGGAAAAAAGCCAACATCTGCAACGTATTTATTTATTTTTTTTATAGGTCGTGGAATTTTTCAAAAAAAATGGCAAAGGTCTGACTGAATTGGAAAAACTTTGGAGAACGCATTTTGTGACCACCATGGATCCGCAATTTTTACCTGAATTTTGGTCTGTCAATCACAATTACGAACGTCTGACGATAAGAAAAACCGAGAATAGGATCGATCCCAAAGACGCCGAACTTGCTGGTTTATAATTTGATAGTCGCTGTTTCCATCAACTGCAACTTTTTGAGTTTTTACTGCCAATAGGTTAAGCAACTCTTTTTTATATATATTTTCATTTTATTTCAGTTTGACTGAAACGGATAAATATTAGGTTATGAATTTTTTGATCATTATGAAATTGTAATTTATACCTGAATCATGGTTCTTGCATCACAATCGAGAATAAGAGATAAGTCCGATCCATAATGCAGTTGCTGTGATAAAACGAGTGATTTTCTGTACTTATCGAAAAGTAAATGTTATTGCGTTATTCGACATTAACGTACAAATGTTTTATAGTAACAGTATTTTTTTTACTGAGAGAGTATTGACTAAAAGTATTTGTACAAAGAATTTTGTAATAAAAGCAATTATAAATATTACCCTTATGTTAGTTATTTCGAGATCAGATTCATATTGTTTTACTGGGGCGCATGCAGGAAAAACTTTTTGAGACGTTTTCTAAAAAATATGAATACAAAATTTATCATTTTAAAGAAAATTATAATCATGGTTATCGGTCGTAAAATTTTTTTTCATTTTTCGAAAATCCTTAACTATTGTTTCATACTGCGTTGAAATTCATCCCTATCTTTTTTTGAATTTTGTAAAAACTCGTACAACAGAGAAATAAAATCAAAACATGCATGTATTGAAGATAGTAGAGTTTTTTTTATTGAAAAGAGTGAGTTTACAAATGTTGGATTAAAATTAAAAATGAGTTACTAGAAATTTGAATACATCAAGGTTTTGTTTATAGGTAATCAATGACAACTTTTTTTTAAAATTAAATGTAGAGGATTTTATAGGCGATCGACAATTTCTGCTTAATTTTCTGGACTCGATTTGTCCATTTTTTTTGCACAAATATTGGTGGCTGATATAATAATGACGAAGTTGAAAATCGTTGACGTCGGTCAGAGTCTACTATACTCAACCACACCGGTTGCATCATCATCTTTTCCAATCTGCCAAAGACTATTTATTATCACTGGAAATTACAATAATTATCTTTAGTTTGAATAAGTGAACTGATGAAATATTTTATATATGTATGCGAATACAAATATACAAATGTGGCGTGGAACGAGAAAAGAGACCTAATGACGAAACTCGTTTAGACACATTACCTGACTCTGGGGTACTGTGAGGTAGGTCCAAAAACGTTTGTTTCTTATGCTCCTTTTCTAGTCCAGTTCTACAAATTATATATTTGTCGTTGTGCTTACATTTTATTTGGTTGTAATTTTCTGTGTGGTGGTTCAAAACGCTGGTCTCACAACCGGCATTTTTAAGGACTTCCAATGATGTCTTCATCTTTTTCATAAGTTCATTGATCAACCACTGATCCGATTTATTTGGGATTTCAACTGTCTGCTCATGCAAAAACTTAGTTATCACACCATTTAGGATATGCCTATTTGCTCGGTATTCAAATATCGCCTTTTTAATGGCAGCATCATTTCTTCCTGGAAGAGATACAAGAGATCGGTTCTTATAAAAAGTATTTTGTCTCACAGAGTAAATCTGAATTATGGAATGCACACACTGAAGAACTGGTGAAAAAAAGGTGATTTCATACAAACGTTTGGTCGTTATTATTTCACCAACCGAATATTTAGTTTACCTGAATTTTTAGTTCAGAGATGAACACATTTTTTTTGGCTGGTAAAATATATTTATTTCAGGCAAGTATATTCAACTTAGTAGAAACGTAAATTTTTTTGACTGGAACAAAATTTGTTTGCATGTCTGAACTAAAAATTTATTAAAGTAAACTAAATGTTTGGTTGGTCTAAGAACGACCAAACGTTTGTTTGAGCCGGCCAAATCGTTTTTTCGATGTAATTGTGAAATCGATTGCATTTATAACTCACGAAAATTTAGATAATAAAAACTGTGTAGTCTATTTTGATGTAACTGAGAGATGATGACTATGGATATATTTTCTCTACTAATAGAACGTCGCACCGTGTTTGAAGAAAAAATCAAGAAATGTGGAAACACCAACTTGTAATATAAGTTCAATGAAATTTTAATTATAAAACATTTGGCAAACAATACATTGAAGGATCAGGTAAAAAAATTTTTCATTATCGTATATAAAGTGCCGTCCGAGTTGCGCCCATGTCTACCTGCTCGAAAAAAAAGGTTATCTTTTCTCTGTTCGGAGTTGCGCCCAAGTATTTTTCTCATCGCCATTAGGCCCGAAGCTATGATTCTTGGAATTTCTTATCTATTTGAAATTTTCATTTTCATTTGTTCCGACTGTAATGCTTGTCTTATCTTAGTTATTTGAAATTTTCATTTTTATTTCTTCCGACTCTAATGCTTGTCAAACGTATTCGTGCCTGCACATTTGCTCACATTTTTCAAAAATAAAATATTTTACTCAGTCTACGCGCATCTTTCGTTGAAATTAGACGATGCAATGGCCACACCATTACTATACTGTACCACTCCTGGGCACAACTTGGAAATAAAAAAAAAAGGTACTGTTTTCGGATGGGTGCAACTAGGAATTTTTTACGTCAATGACAGTGATTTGGGCGCAACTCGGTAGCAACCGTATATAATGCTATAATTAGTTCGTTAGAAATTTATTCGACCAAATGTAGATTTTCAAATGGCTATCCAATTAAAGATGAGGTCACAAAAAAAAAATTCTTACCGTACGCGACCGCGAGCAGAGAAAGAAGTCCCAAAATCAGCAGTGGACGTATCATTGTGGCGTGCGAAATCGTTTGAATAGACAGAAACATGTAAGGAATCGCTTCAAATTACAGGTATAGTCGAACCACTAAAAGTTATTCTGTCAGTTCCCGGTTCTTATATGCTTTGTCCCACCCCCGACACCTCCCTTCCCTACATAACTTTCAGTGGTTCTACTACAGGGTGCGCCACCAAAATCCGGACAAAAAACCATTCAATATTCCCGCGATAATATGCTTCAGAAAGATATCGCTTTCAGTGTCTGAATAC
>JAPYZL010057571.1:0-22654 GCA_030522825.1 Platygaster orseoliae | reverse complement strand
GACGCAAAAGTTGAAGTTTCCTTTTAGACAAATATTCACAACACAGTGGCTAAAACAGACTTTGTTTTATAACCAAAAAAGTAAACAAACAAATAAGACGCAATGACTGACGTTCGATACTCGATACTAGAGCCATATATGGTAAAATTTCAAGTTTCCAGTGATTAACGTTTTGACGGTAATGCAAATTGAATATTTCGTAAACTGCGCATTTTGCTCTAGTCGCCCTATTATTATATATTATTATTATTTTATTTTACGTGTCATATTAGATGTATATAGAATTCTTATTTAATTATTCAAGGTAGCTTAAATAGTTGAGGATTTTCATACTAGTGATTTTCAAAAATATTCAAGTTCGTGATACTCCAGATTTATATTATTTAAATCCTAATATCAATGAAATCTTAGGGTATGAAATTCTTTGCTTCCATAGATAAATTTTATAAATTTTGAATTTCAACGCATTTGATGAAAAAAATTTTAGTATGTATAAAAATGCGGAACTTCCATTATCGAAAACTGAAATATCGATTTTATAAAATATAGGGGAAGATAATAAATTCAGTTTCAAGTCTATATAATCGCAAAATTTACAATAACTGGATGTGCGGAATGTGAATTTTTTGAAATAAAAAAAATTTAAACATGATAATAAATAATAATAACGCCATAAAATTAACAATTGAAAATGGATTATAAATGAGTGTATTCAAAGAATCAAAATTCACACATAAAATATTTAATGTATTGTTTTTTCGATAAAAGTATTTATTTTTGATATTCAGAACAATAAATTTACGATTCATGGAATTTTTCCGATTCGTGCGTGATTTCTGATTCTCATGTAAAACAAAAAAAGAAATGAAGAAACCTGAGATTAATCTGCTTCACTGAAAAACCTATTTAGTTAACTAAAGCAAATGTTCGGTCGTTATTTGACCAATTAAATCTTTAGTCCATACAAACAAAATTTATTAGACTCTAACAAATTTTGTTTCAGTCAACAAAATTTATATTTCTTGTAATTTGAATTGATTTGTGTAAACTAAAAATATTCTGCAGTAAAAAGAAAATTTGTTTGTATAAACTGAAAGTTTATTAAAGTAAACTAAATATTTGGATGGTCAAATTGGTTTATCAGTGAACTCAGAATAAACAAAAATTTTAATTTATTCAACCGTGAGCACGAAAATCTAAAAAATCTGAGAATTCCAACACAAACAGTTTCTAAATTTCTATCCAAAACTCTGCTGAAATGTATAAGAGATAGATTATTTTCACTGAAATTGCACTATTAGTTAAGGGTTGATCCGTTATTTTTACGCAAAAACTGTAATGTTCATTACGGTCATAATTGACATCATAAACCATTGTGACTATTTACATTGCGTGATGTATAATTCTCAATCACGAATATTCCCGGAGAAAGCCTCCGCCGGAAATTGCACCATCAAGTCCCTCCATTACTTCCTATTAAGCCGATTTTGGAACTGCGGAGAGGTTCATGGTTATTAGCAGGTGGAATTATTTGCTATTTCTGGTTGGAAGTTTTGCAATGTTCCTACTTCATTTTTCTTCCTGGAAAAAACTTTTCTTTATCTTTATAAAAATCTCCGAACATTCAAAATTCCAAACATGTGAGTTTCTTTTCATTGTTAAACATTTTCTGTTAAATCTTTGATTCCTGATATTTTTATTAAAATAGCTTCAACTTTTATAATAAAGAATGAAAAGTTTTTCTCGCGATTAAAAATTATTCATATGTAACAAGATTCGTATTATCATTTTTTGTTTTCATAACCATTTTTTCAAAATAAAAAAAAAAGAAACTTTTACCTGGCGCATACATTCAATATTCTACATGTACTGTTTTTAATACACATTCCTATGAAAAAACAATAATGTAGATAGTAACGTTTTATTGTTTGAACTTTGAAAACCGTACAATGAAAATTTCCACTCGAAAAAAACCACTTGGTTACTTTGTCTTTCACCCCGATCTTCACGTAATGACAGGTTTCTAACGGGTATCGAATTTCCAGAGAGAAAATCGCCCAAAAGGAAATAAAAGCAACGCGACGTATCGTGTGTCACCCTTTTATGTAACTCGTATCGGCGCCCGCGAAATCCACAACCACACCGATTCCTCTCGTATCGCGATTGCAAATAATGAGATCGTAACAAGTTTTAAACCTGGCAATCCAAACAATCTGCATAATTCATGGCTGTGAATCCCGGACATTTCGTGTTTGTCCGCCCAAAAGTTGTCGAAATTCAAGGGATGGACGCTCGCAATTTATGACTTTTGTATGCTTGAGTCGTAGCTCTTTATTGCTCTTTATTGAAAACATGATATATTTAATTATTCGTAGGACAGTTTCCCCATCAACAAAATTTTTGAAGCATTTTTGAAACGAAAATATTTTCAGTTTCGACAACCTAGCAGATTGAAATTCTTATAAGTTTATTTTCGATTTATTCCACTTAATTTCTGAAATCATAAGTTATGAAATAAAAAATAAATAATAAGAAATAAGTAATAAAATATTAAATAAAAAGCATGATCTATTTGATTATTCGTAGGACAGTTTCCCCATAAAAAAGTTTTTTAAAGCGATTTTTAAATGTAAATATTTTCAGTTTCAACATCTAAGCAGATTGAAAACCTTATTAGTTTATTTTCGATTTTTTCCACTTAATTTTTGAAATCATAAGTTGACAGTTTTTACTAACTTAAATAATCAAAAGCTAAACATATTTATGAATATCATAAATGTAAAAAGAAAGATGAGAAAAATACTTCTCTCAATAAGAGAAAATAGTAGAGGAGAAAGGAACAAATTTTTTTTCTAAACAAAAAATTCATTGTATACAACCATTTTTAATCCTCTTTGTTACAAAGATATTTTTTGAATAATTCATTTTATGGTGAGATATAAACAGAATTGTACGCGTGAAATTATAAAAAATCGAATTGTAACGTTACAAGTCAATGGACTCACAACCAGAAAATATATTCAATTTTTGCAAAAGTTCGAAACTTAATATCAAGTTTTTAAAAGCAATTTTTAAATAAAAATATTTTCAGTTTCGACAACTTTGCAAATTGAAATTCTTTTGAGTTTATTTTCCATTTATTCCTGTTAATTTCTGAAATTGTAGGCTGACAGTTTTTATTTACTTAAATATTCGAAAGCTGAACATATTTATGAATAATATAAATGTGAAAAAGAAAGAAGACAAATATACTATTACTAGTTGGAGAAGGAGAACATAATACTTTATTCAAAGACCGCAAGGAATATGTGATTGAGGGGAGGACAAATTACGGGTTACCTGACTGATAGACGCATTAATGGCCGTGGAATGTTTTTTTACTTTCCGCAAGTGCGGTTTTCCCCGAACTTCGGGAGGCATTAGCAAGCATAAAGGTAGACATTCACCCTCACTTTTCTCAAAACCTATATGATGCGTTTTTTGTATGTTGTTTTTCACTTTTTGACTCGTTTACGTTGTTGACGTCCGGTTGTTTACGTCGCGTTTACTTTGAGGTTATGGCGCGCAATCGCGCCGATTCGATCAACATCGATTATCCAATGTGGTCACCGCAGGAAATATGAAATTTACATTTGTTACATACGTGAATTTAAAATTCTCCGCGGCGGCCATATTGGATTTATTGAATGTGACTATACCCATATACCATATGTGACTATACCGCTATACCCATATATATATGGGTATAGCGGCTATACTCCCACGGTTTCACGTCAACAGTCAGGTAATTCATCATTTCTCTAACTCTCAGCAGGGGTCCGAAATTACATATTCCTTGCGGGAGTTGAATAAACAATATTATTTTAGAAAACTCGAAATTTGTTGAATACAATGTTGAATGTTGAATGTTTATTGTTTTTTTAGTTAATTTAAATTATTTATATTTGATTATATAATTGAATTTTATATTATATATGTGAATTCGAGTTAATTACTGAAATTATAAGTTGATAGTTTTTACCTAATAAATATTCAATTGCAGTACATATTAATGGATATCATGAATGTAAAAATTTGAAAATGAGAAAAATACTCTTTACATTGAGAAAAAATAGTAGAGAGGAAAGGAGAACATTTTATGTATTCAACACAACCAATTTGAAAACTCTTTGCTATAAATATATTTTTCAACAATACATTTTATTGTAAGATTTTAACAGAATTGTACGTTTAGAATTATAAAAAATCAAAATGAAACGTTGCAAATCAATAGACTTACAACCAGAAAATCTGCCCGATATTTTCAAAAGTTTGAAACTTAATAAAAAATACGATGAACAATAATTTCTGTTTTAATTTATGTAATAAAATATGAAAACCATACCCTAACATAGTTTACAAGCTAAAAAAATGAGAATAAAAAGCATAATATATAAAACAAAATTGTTAGCAAGATCTTAAGAATTTTCAAAAATTTTCGTTTCAAAGTTTATGTTTTTTTTTTCTCATTACAGTTAATCAATTCATCTGAAAAGTGATTCAAAATTGAAATTTTTCCTATTATAATAATGTTTGCACTATAAAAACAAAAATCTAACAAGTTTGTCAATTTTTAACGGTTCTCACAATGTTTTTAAGTTTTGTCACTCTTCAAATATTTATTACAATTTTCTCAATTTTGAAACAAAGCAGGTATCGTAATTAACTTCTAGATTTCAAAAGTTTTGACAGTTTGGAAAATTTTTAATATTGTCGATGTTTTTAAAGACAGTTTGTAAAATTTTGATTTTCGAAGAACAGCTCAGAAAATTTTAATAGTTTCGATTTCACTGTTTTGAGCTATGTAAAATATTTGTACAGTTTGAAATTTATAATGTAAAATAGTTGATTTTTTACCATACCAGTTCTAAAATTTGTGGAATTTCGAAATTTTTCACAGCATATTTTTAAAAAAGGTTGAATATATTTTTCACTTAAAATTTCTTTGTTTTCATAAAAAAAAAAAATTAATCAGTAATTGTTTTTCAGTTCTACAGTTTACACGGAAAAAAGTCGTGACGACAATTAATAATTAATTAAAATGTTAAGCTGATGAATGTACACGTTCTGAAAGCCAGTTATAACTTTTTAAAGTGAAGATGGTAGAATTAGGAAGAACGTGAAAAGCTGATTATCTGTATAGGAGACTTTGAGCTTCAGCTGTTAAAATCTTAATTGGAAATAGCTAGCTGGTAGTTTTCATAGTATTATGTGGGTAATTCATTACATATAAAACTTCATGATTATGATTCTCTATGAAATCTTTTGTGTTAATTCAAAAGAGAAATTTTTCACAACTTTGGTATTCCTTTTTAAAACGAATGAAAAATTCTTTCTTGTGCAAACGTCATTCAAAAACCAATTTTCCATAGATCATGAGAATACAACTGGAAAAATATGTGATAGAAAATTTAAAGTACAGACAGTAGCACTTTCTTTGAACTTTTGCTATAGTCTTGGCATATTTAAAATACAACAAAAATACATAAAATAATATGAAAATATATAAAATATAACTATGCTATATGAATAATAAGATTTGCAACGAAATTTGACAGCCACATATCTTCATCGAAATTTGCTTGTTTTTCCCAAAAATGTGGTTGCTATAACTAAATATAGTTAACGTCAATTTTACTGTACTTGGAGTTGCGAAAATTATACCATTCCTTCCATGTACCAACTTTCTCTTTAACGTAGTTCACATTCAAGGAACCTCCATGAACGGAATATTCTCACTGTATCCATCAAAGCTCGAAAAAATTCATAATACCATAATGGTCGAAAAATGAATTTGATACATAACAATAAACACGAGTGTCTCGACTATTACGAATTCCGACAATTACACGTTATTACATTTTCAATGGCACGTTACAACGGTAATGAAGACTGTTAAGTCGTTTGAAACGTGAATACAGACGAGAAGGCTCGTGTAGTCGCATAATCGCAACGAGAACGAGGGATGAAATGGGAAGAGAAAAAAAACTGGAAGGGGGTTGAAAAGTGCACGGAAAATGAAACGTTGCCCGGAATAAAGAAACGGCATGGTATACGCTTGGATGGCTGGGCTCAATTGCCTCGAGACGCGTGTAAAAAGCTCGCTGTTTCACGTGGGTCGTTAGTTCAAGATAGACAAACTTGCATTGAATCTTTAGATTAGGTTAGACACTAACTACAAGTCGTTTTGAGATGTACTGACTTTACTAGTGATTTGTGAAATGAATGTAGTACGTTTTTCCCAAAATAATGTTTTCCAAAAGTATATTTATTTATTAAAGTATATTTGCCCCAGCGTAAATTTGTCCCAAAATATATATAAAAAAATATATAGATCCAACTGTTACAGTAAGTCCTGAAAACTGTTAGAATATCGTAAAAAGTCTACATTCATAATTTATTGGAAAGATAATATTCACTTCGGTTATTTTAGATTATATAAGTATAAATTGATGATACTTTCTACTTTTTATTAAATTTGTGGTTGATCACATTGCAAGATTTGATATTGAACAGATTCTTTCCCTTTCAAAATTGGATACGCTTTTACTTAACGCACCATATATTTTATCACTAGAAGCGGGTGTGATTAAAGTCCATAGGAAGCTGGCCGTCATTTGTTCCCTAGAAAGGACGCGCTATAAGTTAAAGAAAATTGTCTTATTTGGTCCGCGGAAAAGCTGCTTTGGACGGAGAGATATAGTTTTGCACGAACGGCCACTTTAAATTACGACCTTCCGGTTTTATCCTGTTATAAATTACACATTTTTTCAACCTTTTCTCGGGTTTTTAGCAATTCGTTAATACCGGCTAAGTTTATACGACAAGAGAGAGCTTTTTTACAGGAAGATTCGATCTTGAACTGAAGTTAAAATGATAAAAATAGTTATGAAGGAATAGAGTTGAAAATAAAACACTGAAGATTTAATATCCGGGAGCATGAATGCTTTTTAGAGGATTGGAGTAAGCTGTACGTTTACGGAAAAATTTGTTTGAACTTTAAAACGATTAAATTCTAAGATGCTTAGAATAAATGAACATCACAATTTATTGTCCACTTTTCAAGTGAAGTTGAAAAGGAAAATTTTATGGACGAAACCAATTTTGAAGCTTGAACATTTTGATATAATTGGTTAAATGTTTTGTAAATTTTACATTTGAAAAAATTAAATAATATCAAATAATATCAAAAAATAAAAATGTAGATAATGTCAACAATTACGGAAGATCTGTTTCTTTTTTGTTTCAGGTTGGTATCACTTGTTTCTTCCAAAGTTCAAGGTAATTAATAGAGGCAGAGTATCATCGTTTGATCCATTTTACTCAATTCCCCATAACTGTAATGTTTGAGCATGACATTTTTTTAAATTTATGATTAAAGTTATTGTATGATTGCGGTTGTTGAAAAATTCTGAAACATGACTTTCAATATAGCTAACACGATATCGAACTATTCTTTGATTAGGAAATAGGAATGAACAAAATAAGGCTTAAAAAAGAAAAAAGCGAATAAGTTAAAGTTGATTTCGAATTTTTCATTCTTTTTTTTCAATGCTGGATTCTCCAAATATATCATCTCCATTTCTCAACAAAAAAAAAAAATTAAAAATTATAGTTACGTAGCTTCGAAACCGCAATTTTAAATCTTGGAGGTCATATTTAATTTTATCAGAAGTATCAGAAATATTCTAAATTCAAAATTAAAAATTTTATACACCCATTTCAATTTATATAATTCGTAATTTATTTGTAATCATATGTTCAAATCCTTAATTCAAGGATCACAATCACTAAAATAAGTTATGATTTATTCAGAATTGATTATGGACATACGATAGTAAATTTGATAAGTAAGAATTCCTTTTTTTCATTATTATCATGTACTTTTAAAATTCTGTTCTAACTTGAAACCAAAAATTACACATGAAATTGAAAGACGACGAAATTTATCGATGACGTATAGGTTATCGAAAAAATTTTTGTAGTCGACATAAAATAATCGCAAAATTCTCAAGTTCGGAGATAAAATATCTCAATTACAAATTTAAGACGGTATCAAATACGTATTTTAATTACAATTAAGACTAGTATTAATCACACGTAATTGCTCCTCAGTCACAGAAATTAATCTCGAGAACTTGTGTCATTAGTGTTGGAATGAATTGTTCTTGAAGGTCCCTGACGTCGTTTATTACACAAATTTCGCATTACTTTGAGTAGCATATCAAAGTGAAGATTGCTTTTTTTTGGTAATCATATTACAGCTTGTGGGCATAAATTTACCTATTGGTATTCTAAAATCTATGCTTTGTGTAAAAATATGCCATCAAATGTAATATTTTTATCTCTTTCACATTACATATTACATAGTTTTTGCACATCTACAATTTTTATTTTAAATCAGGTCAATTTCATATCAGAAGCTAAGAGTTCATAATATTTAATTTTATTGGCTACAGTTGGAGGTAAATCAAGAATCTTAAAAAGTAGCAAATGAACAACTTATTTGTTGAACCTCAATCTCCTAGTCTGGGAAAAACGAAAAAAAATTTTGCCAATTAATGAAGCAACTGCAGATTTGAACATTTTCTACGAAATCAAAGCAAAAAAGACAATAATTAAATTATACAAAAATAACTATGCAATGAATGAGGAATTAAAAATTTCAAGATCAGAAAAATTTGGGATTTTGATATTTTAGATACAGGAATTTTGAAAATTTTGCGTATTTTGTAACACAATATTCAATTGAAGGTATTCATATGAATTCGTTTAAATAATGATGATTTGATGATTTACTTTCACAACATTTGAATTTATTGTATCTCATTCATAAATTCGTATATGAAAATTTTTTATCCAGTTTACTACATGGTAAAAGAAATGAAAAAAATTGAGAAAAAAATACATAAAAAGAAGTTATGGGTATAGATTGAACTAATTGAAAATAATAAATTAGATATTGATAAAATTGTTTGGATTATCAAATAAATTTTGAAATAAATTCAAAAAGAAAAAATATTGCAGTAACTTTGTTTTATTATGAAAATAAATTTCATTATTAAATTATTATTTGAATCAAAAGTTCACCTTTATACCATGGGCAAATTGAAAATCAAACGTTTCTAATCTTCAATCTTATAAATTTTTTAACTGGTGATTTTTTTATTTGTATTTTTCACAAAATCAAAGTAAAAAAGACAATAGTTAAATAATTAAATAATAGTTATTCAGTTAATGAGAAATTTAAAATTTAAAGATCAAAAAAATTTGAGAGTCCGATATTTTAGACGCAGGAATTTTGAAAATTTTGCGTATTTTGTAACACAATTTTCAATTGACTACTATAAATTTGTTTAAAAAATGATGATTTCTTTTCTCATCATTTGAATTCAGTGTTTCTCATTTATAAATTTTTTATCCAATTTACTGCATGGTAAAAGAAAAGAAGAAGTTATGTGTATAGATTCAACTTATTAAACATGATAAATTATAAATTAGTAAAATTGTGAAAAAATAGTTGTAAGCGTTTAACTCAAACTTGTTTTGAAATAACGCTTCAACATTTATTGAGGTGCGTACATTAAATATATAACAAAATTGGAAAACACGATTTGAAGATGAAATTAAGGTGAAATACAAAAAACGCATTTCACATTAGTTTGCAACTTTGAAGGCGAAAAAAGTCGAAATCAATGGTTTTCAACATTTTCTCTGCAAATTGTTAATACTGACTATGAAAAAAATTGAAATTTAACATGAAATTTCGACTCGTGATCGGCGCTCTAGTTTGATAAACACTTTATTGTTGAAGCTCTAAATGTAACGCTTTCTAGTAACTTGTTATCTCTGAACCTTGAAACATTGTATGGAATATTGATCCAGTTTAATGAGTTGTTAGTTAGTGTATCTCAAAATGTTGGCTTCGCTATTATGTGGCTGGCGGGATAATAACATTTAAGGAAAAGGGGATGAAACCCGAAGATGAGGGTGAATAGGTAATTAGAGAGTTATGAGGCGACAGAGTAATATTGCTCGCTCAAGATCCGGCTTTGGAAATTGAGGAGAGAGGTATAGAACGGACAGGTCGGGGTCGGAAGCACTGCGCTGGGGAAAATTAAAAAAGGTGCAGGGGGCTAGGGAAGTCGCGAAAGACGTCATATCGGTCGGATAACCCTGATTGTTAAACGATCGATCATTGCTCTTACCTCGACGTCCCTTCCTTTTCCACTCACTCGTGAAGTTTGAGACTCGTGGAAACGACTTTTTTCCCCGTGTCACCGAGCCGGGAAATGAAAATTTATTATCAGCCGAAACTCGTATGAGGGATTCTCGAGGATTCGAGATTTTTCGATTTCATGCCGCGAGGTATAAAAATGACAGAGAAAATATTTTTACAGTAGATTGCGAACGTATGTTTGGAATCTTTTTTTCGTTTCCACACATTTTGTAATTTCTGATATCGAAGTCAAATCTGATCGTAGAATGTTTTACAATGGTTGAATGATAACATGATAAGAAATTTCTTGTGTCTGTTTTGGAATCCAAAAAAAATATTTCTGGAAATAAAAAACCGCCAAAGTAATTCAACCGAACTCATCTGATATAAAAATTACAGAGAAAATGTTTTTACAGTAGATTGCGAATTAAAATCTTTTTTTCGTTTCTATACATTTTGTAATTTCTAATATCGAAGTCAAATCTAATCGTAGAATATTTTACAATGCATCAATGGTAATAAATCTCTTGTATATGTTTTGGAATCCAAAAAAATATTTTTGGAAATGAAAAATACTATAAGGTACCTGTCAGAGTATTTGTAAATTAAAAAATGATAAACTTGTCAAACCTTTGGAAGACCCAGAAAATGTCAATTTCAATGTCATAAAATCAGCACAACTGTTGTTGGAGAAGGTACTCATGATTAGTATTTCATTTTTTACAGTATAGCAGTTTGAAACTTTTTTCAAGGAGACTTTGAAATTTCAAAAAATGATAAAAATTTTCCCTAGATCATACATATAGAAATAACGTTATAACAGTTTAGAAAACAATTTGATAATGTTATTTTCACTGCTGGGTAATCTGGAATTCTGATATTCATTTTATCAATTTCATTTTGATTAAATAGGATATTATTATTTCATTATTATTATAATCTAAATTATATGAATCACATTGTTAATATAAAGAATTCAATATAAATTTTTTTGTGCTGAATATAATAATATTTGAATATAAATAATGAAAATAATAAATAGTCATAGTATATATTTTGAGTTATATGAATAATATGCTTTATAAAATTTTAAATTCAATATGATTTATAATTTCGTAAGAATTTTAAAAATAAAATAAATGCTATTAATTAAGGAATAATTTATATAAAGAATAGGAGTCACACTTGGCTCCAAGAAATTTGAATTTACTGAATATTTATAGAAATCAAAAATTATTTTAGAAATTTACAAGGTAGTCAAAACACTTTCTTGCCTAAGGATTTTAGACCAAAAACATTGGTTTCAAGATTCACCAATCAAACGTGAGGAGTATTGTTGAATAATTCAATACATTTTTTTTAATTCTCTAGAGTTCAGTACAGGGTGTCCTAAAGTCAACAATTAATATTCAACAATTAATATTTCAAGGGTTTATAGTTTGTGAAATTCTAAGACAATTTTTCCTTTATCATTTTTCACAAAACTCAAAATCAAAGAAGATATTCAATTTTAAAATTTAACCAATAAACGCCTTCTTATACGAGGAATGGGGATGAAAACCATGAACCAAAATCTACTAAAATTTTCTGAATATTTTTCTGAGTAGAAAAGTCCTTTGCAGTTTTTCAAAAAACTTAAAATCAAGAAAGATATTCGAATTTGAAATCTGAGAAATCTGATTTGTTGAAACTTTCAACTCGAATATCTTTTTTGATTTTGAGTTTTGGTAAAAGTGGCAAAGGACTTTTCAACTCAGAAAAATATGGAGAAAATTCCAGTGATGGTCAATGGTAATTCGGTCAATGGTTTTTATCCCTACTCCTCGTAAGAGCGTGTTTATTGGTTAAATTTCAAGCTTGAATATCTTTTTTGATTTTGAGTTTTGTGAAAAATGGCAAAGGAAAAGTTATCTTAGAATTTCACAAACTCTAATCCTCTAAAATATTAATTGTTGACTTTGGGACACCCTGTAAATTATATATTCAATTAAGGTCTGGAAACTGATTCTGAATGCACTGAAAAGTTGATAAGTGTAAAATAACACTCTTCACTAATAAACCTGGAGTATTTTCAAATTAGAAAAAAATCAATTACAGCAGTGGGTGATTGAACAAAAAAAAACCCTTCGATACGCGCCATGTAAAGCTCTTTCGTTCTCCGGGTAAAGTACATGCATTTCGCGAGTCTCTCGTACCAGGTAAAACTTATTTGCCGGAATAAATTCTTCGCGAGCCCCCGTAAAAGTTCTTACTTTCAAATGACATTGTTCGAACGAAATTCCTAACAGAATGCAAGATTGAAAAATTTTCGAAAGCTGTGGAAGGTAGCGAGTGGTGTGGGGTGAGGTGGATGAGGGGAGGGGGGTCGTAGAGACTGTTAGCAGAAGCCGGTGAATCGGCTTTGCGGGGGACTGCTTTTCCCGTCCAAGATGGCGACCGGAAGCGACGGGCGAGCGGGGTGAAGAGGGGGAGGATAACGAGATTCGACATCCCGATTACTTCCGATATTCTGATACACCGCGTTCAGGACGCCTGCGAGGTTGCCAATTCCATAGCTCGACTTCTCTTGATCCTTTCTGCGGGCGTAAGCACAAACAGTCATTGTGCGCCCTGAGACAATAGATTCCTCGCTTCTCTTTTTCCTGCCGCGTGGCGAGCTTTCGACAGCTACGGAAGATCCTTAGATCGGTACACTTTAGACAATAAAAAACTGGAAAAAAAAACATTCAGTTGAAAACGCTACGAACGGATGGGTGTTGCTGGTGTGGAGGTTGAGGCTGAAGAGAACTATTGAAAAGTATTTTTCTAGTGAGTGTAACACAAAAAGTTATGGAACCGTTGATCAAACCTGTCGTCAAATTGGTTCTCACACTGAGAAGAAAAATATAGTAATTTGTCCTATAAATATTGGAAGTTACAATATTCTAAGAAAATCTATAATACTATCTGCATTTTTCATATACTATAATATATTTAGTGATATATATATTTATTTTTAACATGGTTCATAGTCAAACTACGAGTATCGCAATTATAAGTTTATGAATAGTAAAAAATACTAAACATATTGTATCTTTTACTCTAGTAAATAACAATTCTCAAAATACAAGATACGGTAAATAATCTTAGACGATCATAATTTCTAAATTTTTTCATAAGTATTTCTAGAGAGCCTCAAGGAAGAGAGTGGCAAACTTGCTTAGGCGCTGATTGGCTGGTGAGGTTAGCGGCCATCTTTACTAACACACGCGTATTCGCGCGTCCGTGTACGCAGCTGATGCTTAGACCATACATGGTCTAAGCATCAGCTGTATACACGGACGCGTGAATAAGCGTGTGTTAGTAAAGATGGCCGCTAACCTCACCAGCCAATCAGCGCATAGGGAAGTTTGCCACTCTCTTCCTTGAGGCTCTCTAAGTATTTTTATACATATATGAGTATACTAGAACGTACAGCAACAATTACTATAATATATGCCAGTGACTACAATACGAATATTTTGAATAAGACAATGCTGTATATAATAAAATTTACAATATTTTATCCAGATTCCCCAGCACTATGTTTTTTAGTGAAAAATAATAGATTTTTCCCTCAGTGGAGGAAACTCTAAAAAATTTGATTTTTTCAAAAATCCCATTTTTTTTAGTTCCATTTTTTGCGTGGTCAGTTTATATCCTATTTGTATCAGAAAAAAAAAAAAAATAAAAAAGTTGCTGATTTGGAAAACTCACGAGAAAAGAATTATTATGTCAACAACTTGCTAACTTCTCATTCTGAACACAATACTTTTAAAGAAAATTTGATTTTTTCAAAAACTTCTTTTTTGAAAGTTTTCATTTTTTGCATGGTCGGTCTGTGTCATATCATAATTATGCAAAATTAAAAAATAAAAAAGCTGATCATTTGAAAAACTCGGGAGAAACGAATTTTTATTTCATCAACTCGGACGTGTCTTATCCGGAAATGAATATTTTTTGAACAAAATTGATTTTTTCAAAAACCTTCTTTTTTTCAATTTCATTTTTTGCATCGTTAGTCTGTGTCCTATTTTATGCATAATTAAAAAAAAAGCTGATCGTCTGAAAAGCTCGGAAAAAACGAAAGGGGTCCAAAGGACCTGATAAAAAAATTTCATAAACTGTCACATGGTTTCAGTGTAAATATTTTTGAATTTTTGAATTTTTTAATGATTAGGGGCCATACTTAAATTACGTAAGACTTTTAAGGGGGCGGGGGTTCGACCCGATCTTACGAAATCTTACGTGGGGGGGGGGGGCAGGAGGGTCATTAAAAATTTTACGTAAAAAAAAATGCCTATATTGTAATGAATACGCCATTGCAAAAATAATTTTTTCACAACTCGAGAATCAAAAACTCGATTTACGACGTTTTCTAAAGATGGCGTAACTGAGCGATTTCAGGTTGTTACATTTACTCCACTCGATTTCATTTACCTCACTCATATAAGTGAGGTATATGAAATTGAATGAAGAAAACGAAACAACTGAAAGTCGCTCAGTTTAGCCATATTTGACAGACGCCGAAATCGATTTTTCGATGCACTCGTTGTGAAGAATATAGTTGACAACTCGTTGAGTATCGACAAATTCACCATAAACGTCAAGTCGGCAACGCAGAACCATATGGGTTAGTGTGAAAAATTGTAGGCAAGCCGCTCCGCGGCTTGCCCACAATTCTCCACACTCACCTATATGGCTCTGCGCCGCCAACTTGACGTCTACGGTAAAACTCCTGATACTCAACTTGTTGTGAATTATTGTACTAGCGGAAAGATCTGATTTAACCCAGCATCACTTTCATAAAAAATATTTTTATCCAATATGTATTTGCGCTCAATAAAAAAAAATAACCGAAAAAGTAATTCGAAAGCTTAATATTTGATCATATAAATTATTTTAGTGGAATAAAATATTAGTGAAAAGTTATTGGCAATTATTGCGGGTTTTTTCAAATAAATAATAATAATTATAAATAATACAATGTGCTCAAAAGTTTATAAAAATTATAATCTTATTTGAAGTGTTATAGTAACATTCATGTATTTTAAGTTCCAAACGTTTAAAATTAAACGAAAAGAAAAAATATATAAATTCCTCATTTCTCGTCATGCAGAGGTTTGTGTTAAATATTTTTTTGGGACTATAAAGTTTGCTGTTTTATCTGAAAAGTCCTACAAAGAAGCTGGAAAGTTTTTTTTCTTGAAAACTCATATATATATTTTTTAAACGTTTGGAACTTATGGTACATATGTATAAGATGCAGTATTCAAAGAGATGTGAATAAAGTGATATTAGTAGTAATAATGTGTTTTATTCACATAGCACTATTGTATATTTATTCAAGATATTTACAGTAATTTACAAATATTTCAATCTTACGTAAGATTTCAAGAGGAGGGGGGGGGGGTTCGACTGGGTCTTACAAAATCTTACATAGGGGGAGGGGGGTGTTAAAAATGGCCAAAAAACGTCTTACGTAATTTAAGTACGGCCCCTTAGCGGAGGGAGGATTTGAAGCTTCTGGAGTACTACGTTCAAATTATTCAAAATGTAAAATTATTCAACGCACAATATTTGCCACAACTTCCTTGTGGAAGTTGTTCCACTGTTACTGTTCAATTAATCTTGTAGCGCGTAATCTCGTGAAGGTCTTGAAATGCTATGAATATTCACGGTTAATCATACCTTGAAGAAATGAGATTAAGTATAAAATTTTTACAATTTCTTACAAAAAATTTCGAGTAATTCAAAGTTAGGAAAATATAATTAAAAATTATAATTAAAAAAGGTATAAGGAACATGTAAAAATACATTGAACTTACAGATCATAGCAAGATCGGAATTTATTATATAATTAACTTTTTTTACGTAATAAATCATGTGAAATACAGCAGCAAAGTAAGATATAAAATTAATTAAAAAATTACAATCACATTACATGGAAATGCAACTCAAAATTGTAAGAATTCTAACAACAAAAGTGATTAGAATATTCCCAACTTTTTTAAATTATCGTTAGGTACTTGAATAGTTTAATACCATTTTAAACATTGTAGGATTTTTCGTGTGTTCAAAAAAGGAAAAATTCAATAGAGAAAATTGTATTATTTTCTACTAGCACCCCTATCGAAATATATTGTGCAATACCTAATGGTTTAAATTCATGAAAATATATTGATAACTGCAATGATTTTATAAAGTTTGTTAAAAAAACGTTAAAGAAACGTTAAAACACACTACGATTTTGCCTCGTAACTTACCTAAAACTCAAAATTTTCGAAAAGAATGTGGAATTAAAAACCACATACTACGTTTCGGTAGTTGCAGAGTTTTGAATCTCAAATTTCTTTCAAAGTTCTGAGGATTTTGCATAAATATTGAGATTTCGAAAAGTTCTAGAAAATGTCAATATCTTTTGGGGATATGGGGATTGACGAAATTTACACAAATTTTAATTTTCAACGTCTATTGACGATTTCGTAATGGAAAAACATAGAAATATGATGAAAGAAAAAGAGAAATAGTCAATGTTGATTTTTTGGAGTCGCAGTTTTTGCATGTGAAATAGACACCAGTCATGTGAACATATGTAAAATTTTTTTTAATAAGTGTTTGTTAAATAATTATATATTGTTCTTGTTTTTTTACTTTTTTCAAAGGTATTTTCTTATGTTGAAAAATTTTGAAGTTCTTGAAGTTCATATTTATTATTGAAATACAAAATTTTACCATGCTACTGGAAAGCCAGTGAATAACTTTGATTTCTTTATATGTATTACGTTTTTAAAAAAATTTCCATACTTTTTTTTCTCTTCATTATATTTCAAGAAAAACAGTAAAACATATGATGGTGAAAATATCAATTATATTCCTACCGAAATTGAATCATGAGAAAAAATTCAATATGTTAAAATTGAAAAAGAAAAGGAGAAGAATCACGCAAAGTACGTCAGGTATTTGGATTTTACACCCTGCAGAACAAATGAATTTCAAAATTTTTAAAATTTTAGATATGCAGATTGAACTAGAAACCGAATGCGATGTTTTGAGAGTTTCCGAGTTCTAAAACTTGAATTCAATTAATAAGAAATTTCTACGAATTTACGTGATTTTTAAAAGTTGAAGGGTTATCGAATCACTTTGATAATCGACATAATTTGAACAAATATTAAAATAACCTAAAAGTATCGTAAGAAACGAAGAGAAAAAAATATGTTGTCTTCCAAAGTCGCGGTTTTTTCATGTGAATACGCCACCAGTCATATTAACATGCATACAATTTTTTTTATATAATACGTTTTTTAAATAAATTTTACACTGTTTTATTGTTTTTGCTATATTAAATTTAGTTTTCCTATGTTTCCAAATTTTGTAGTTAGAATACTTAGAAATTGTAAAAATAATGTAATGAAAATCAATTGGAACTAAATACAAATAGATTGCTGCCTTAACAAAAATCACGCACATTCCAATTTTGAATATAAAATATTGTCTGACGCACATAACTAAAAAATTTCACGATTTAATTCAGATATTTTCAAACCCATGGTTTACAAATTTTTTACTCGTTGTTAAGAAAATGTGCCTTGGAAGTATATTCAATTTAACGTTTTACGTAACAGTGTAGCGACATTCGAAAGCAGTCTAGGGAAGTTATAGGCGAGTCGCGATGTATTTCCGTGTGTCTCGAGTGCTGCAGGCAAAGTGGCTGTAATTCAAGCTGCAGCCAGGTGCGAGCCCAGCCAAGTTTTCTACGCAGGAGCCGCGGGTGCCGCCCCACGTAAGCTCGCATTGAGACCTTCACGTTGAAAAGCACGATTTACGATTTCGCGTTATTACGACACCCTGTCCCTACTGAACGCTCATTCGATTGTGCGCGTTAATGGCTTTCCATAAACCGCTGAAAAAAATGTTTTTTATTATTTAAGAAATTTTTGACAGTGAAAATAAAAAAACAGTCGATAATAATCGATGTTTCACCCATGATTTTACATTATTTACCTCACGTATTTTACTATTTTCGACTATTATTTGACGTTTGCCAATTACTATATTAAATTTACAATAATTATTTATTATAATAATCACTTTATATAATAAAATAATAAAACTAGAAATTAAATTAGGATGGTATAATATGAAAATAAAATTAAAATTGGTTATTAAAAATAACCAAGTCAAATTTTTGATTTCTTATGATATTAAGCTGAATTTTTAAATGTACCTTATTAAGAATTTTTTTTTTTTTCATACAGCGTTTCCAAATTAACTTTACTAAATAATATGACCGACATTTTATTTCCAGAAATAAAATTTACTATCGTGAATTCGTGAATGTTAAGTCAAGACGACAATTTGATCAATTCCCTGTAAAAACTGTTGATTTTTCTAGAAAATTAATATTCTCCACGCCAATATTGCCATTTTTAATTTATCAAAGTCCACGATGCGAAATATCGGGCGAAAATTTCGCATGTAGACGAAAGCAATATTGCTTCTTTCGTGGATAATGCACGCGGAAATGTATTTTTCCCCGGGATTTATGGCAACCGAACTCGAGGCGTCATTGATTTATCTGATAATAAGAGTGATCCTCAAACTCCATCTCTCTCGTTTGACTGCCGGCATCGATGAAGTGCATCAAGTGAGTTACAAGTGCAACGAAGTTTTTACTTTTTTATGAAGCACTCACACGAGATAGGGATATTCAAGTTGTTTAGTTTTTATACTCATTTCGCAGGAAAACATATCTTCAAATGCATTTATACATTGAAATAATAAGAATTACAACAACTCATCTACAAATTATCTTTAACTAATTGAAAATGCAAGAGAATATGCTAGGGAGTCTATGGTTAGAGCGTGTTAATTGATTGTTTTCCGCTGATCGATATTCAGTCAATCATTTTCGAATTGCTTACGTCTTTGCTTGTCATATCTGGAATGGGCTCTGCAACTGGACTTATGCATATCACACAATTGTTTGGTTGTCGCGGGAAAATCGACATTCATTCGATCAAGTGGTGTATGCATATTCTATTCTCGTATTCTCATGCAGAGCCATCGCAGGCTTTGATTTTATGTATATTAATTGATTCTCAGGAACTCAATTAATTAGTCTATTCCATTTAATTACCTATGTAAAGGTATACAGTATATATTTTACTCGTGTGAACTGGTATGATTAGCGAAACAAGTTATACATCAGTTACATTATATTGATTTTTCAAATTCGATTCACCTGAGGTAATAATGTTATTATTTTTTGTTAACTTTCATCTCGTTTCAAGGCACTTTCTAAGGATACAATATAGTTTAACTTTTCAATTTCAAAGTATTCATTGAATCGAAAAATATCAGAAAAACAATGTTGCAAGGCTGATTAAGTCAATTACGCTCAGTGAAAGGCAATAAGTTTATTTCGATGCAGCATTTCTCGTAACGAACTTCCTTTACTCCGATTAACACGAAATTCATCTTTACACAGTTCGCGTTCAATAAAGGAAAGTCGCAAAGCCCAAGTAAATAGATTCTTTTGTGACAACTATTCCTCAAAGGCAGGTTCTTGATTCACGAATCACGAGTTCTCGTCTTCCAAGATGCGCCTCTTCCTTTCATCCCAAAATGTCGTTACCTTTGAGAATTAACCTCACAACGTTAAAGACTTGGCCCGAAAAAGACTTGTTTCTCTCAGATAAAGCTAAGAAGAAGTATAATTGCACTAGAAAATTGGGTTGAAGTATTGCAACAGCTTCGTAAGAAACAGTATGATCAAATGACTTTTCCAGAATGATTTTTTATGATTCGAAGTAAAAGAATATTTTTATCGAAGAGTTGGAGTAGTTTGGAAATCACTGAATGAATTTACTGAAAACTTTTGCTGTAAAAAAAATCTGACCGACATTTTAGATTTTAGAAAGCTTACATTACACCTTTCAAAAAAACTTTTGAAAGCTTTCTGAAAGATGCAATATTTCAAACGAAAGCTCTTACGAATGTTTCTGAAACGTTACGTGTCGATTAGGTACTGCTGCATTGTTAATTTCATAATTTTTATTGAACCACATATTAAATAATTTAAATGTTTATGCTGAAGTTCATGAGAAAAAAAACGAATATTTTTTTCCATTTAACGGTGTCGCAAACTGCAGAGAACTAGCACTGAAATCGTTTGCCTAAAGAAACGAAATTGAGTATAACAAGTACTTTTAGCAGAAGGAAAAAAGTGGTCGACAAACTTGAAGGGTTTGGTAGTCATTGCAGGTCTCTCTTATTTGTCGATCGCAGTTGAAGTTGAAATTACACAGGGCCAATGCATGTACTGTAATCACGCGATCGTTTGGTGTGCCAGCGCAATTCGCTGTTTCAATCGTTCACTCATCGACTTGATACTCGGTCCAATCCATCGAATTGACAAACTACTCCTGACTCCGTTCCTGAATTAACCAGTTTCTGAAATTGCTCGAGTTGCTATTGAAAGCTTCACCTTATCTCGTGCTCTTGTGGTTTATAGCCACAAGCTGCTATAAAAATGTGAGCCAGCCTCTATTCTAACAATGTCGAAAGAAAAAGATAAAAAAAGCACGAGATATACGATCGGTTTGTTTGACCCACTGCTCTAGAGAAGTGGAGCGAGTTCAATTCATAACCACGATCGACATTCCGTATCCTTTATCGAATAAAGTTGGTCTCGTAATGAAAAATTTACGTTGAGATAATTTTATATGATTTTCTGCTTTTGGAATGAATAAATCCAATTTTTCTGATTCCTAGTTAGACAGAAATCATTTTGATAATTAATTTTTGATGATCATTTGATTATACAGAGAGAAAAAAACAGTGATTTGCACTATTAATATTGGAAATTCTACAATAATATTTTTATTTTTCATATATTATTAGTATGTTTAGCCATGAATATACTTATTTTTACCATGCAGTATAGTGAAACGTCAAATATCGCAATTATAAGTTGATATAAAGTAATAAATACTGAACATGTTGTATTTTATAATTTAGTAAATAACAGTTATCAATATAAAAGATTTTGGGAATTACCTGACAAGATCAGAATTATTATTGTACATATATGAGTTGCACTATAAACAACTACAACTGATACAATATATGACAATTACTAAAATACGAATATTTTGAATAATACAATACTGTACATAATAAAATTTACTATATTTCATCTCGATACCCCATTACTATATTTTTTAGTAAAACGTACAAGATTTTTTTCTCATTCTAGCTGGTTGAAATAATTCAAGCACTATCATTTTAAAGTAGAAAAAATTGAGAAAAAATACAGAAAATGGTTCATTTAGCATCTGAGAATTTTGATTCCAAATGAATAAAAAGTTTTTATCAGAAGTGAAGCTGAGAAAAAAAAGTTTTCACTGGGTCATTTTCCTGTTGAAAAA
Source organism: Platygaster orseoliae (assembly GCA_030522825.1). Lineage (NCBI taxonomy): Eukaryota > Metazoa > Arthropoda > Insecta > Hymenoptera > Platygastridae > Platygaster > Platygaster orseoliae. The sequence continues at coordinate 943 of JAPYZL010057571.1, read as the reverse complement.
GAGGTGAAGATACGAGCTATTAATAATTTATAAAAATTACGTATTGTGCACATGGGGTATGTCCTACCCCAGTCACTTAAAACATTTGTAACAAACAAACAACTTGTTCTTTTGACCTAAAAAAATATCAGGGTCTAACTTGAAGCTTTGCGAATAAGGACTAGTGGTTGAAAGTATAATTTTGCACTGCTAAACAATAATAAAAAAAACTCTTCAAAAAAAACCAAAAAATTGATTTTTTCTACTCAAAAATTAACAAAAAATTCATTTTTTGATATTTCTTGCTGATTTTTTAGGATTTATTTCTTGGAATACTATACTTTCAATACAATATATTGGTTTACATGAGTGTTTAAAAAAGTATATTTATTTTGCTATATGATGTCAAGCGCTTTTGTTGAAAATAAGAAGATACAGTATCGGGAAAAGTGTGGGTTTCTTTTTCAATTATTCTTTATTGAGGGTTTTGTGAAAGTTTTATAAGGGAGCGTTCAAGTATTACGTCACGGGCTCAGGGGGAGGGGGGGGGTCAGGCCAAATGTGACGGTGTGTTACAGGGGGGGGCGGGGGGGGGGTCAAGCACTGCGTCACGTCACGTAAAAATTTGAAATTCAAAGGTATTCCCTCCCTTTTTTTTGTGAAATAATTGTGTTAAGAAAATTTTTTTATATAAAGATTTACAGTATTTTTGATAATTTCATAGATTTTGTGGATAATTCCGTCTACGTTAATTTTAAATATTTTATGTATTCTTTAAATTTTTTTATTTTTTCAGTATTTATAAGTTTTTTTATCGTTTTTTAGTATTTTTATACATTGACGCCATTTGTAAAGATTTTTTAAGAACGCAATTCTTTCATAGAATCCAAAAACATTGGGTTTTTTACAGCAATTTTATAACTTGAAAGATTTTCTGGTTCTAAATTTTTTAGAACTTCATTTC
>JAPYZL010057512.1:0-15414 GCA_030522825.1 Platygaster orseoliae | reverse complement strand
AATATTATTTGGAATGTCGATAATACCATTCAAATTATAAGAGTGAGAAGTGAAATTCTCGTAAAATAATTAACAAAATTTTTTAACATTCTCAGTTACGACTGGCCACATGACATAGTAAGCTTCAGTAAGCTTTCAACAAACTTTCATGTGAAAGTTTGAAGCATTTCAAATGAAAGTTTGTTCAAGCTTACTGTGCCATGTGAGAATTCCATTAAGAAGAGTACAAAGTTTGAATGTTTTCAATAACATGCATTCCTTGCACACTCTTATTCTCTGAAAATGCAGGAACATTTTGCATGTAACAAAAAAAGCTATTTGAATACGGCAAAATTCGAAAAAAAATTGATCAGGTATAAAAAAACTACTTTTTAAAGAAAAATGTGTGACGTCACAGTGAGGATAGACCCCCCCCCCTCCCCCAAAACGTGTGACGTATTATGTGCACGACCCCTAATGTAAATTGAAGATTTCGTGAACTGCGCATTTCGCCCCAGTCTCCTATATTATATTATATTATTAAAATTATATTATAATATATTAATATTATTAAAATTAAACAATATTTTTCTGATAAAATATTTTATCAATATAATCAATAATTTCGAAAAATTCCATAATAATTGAGAAATTTCAGAAATCATGAGAAGAAGAATTCTTTTCAATTTTCGATCATTTTAAAAAGTTCGGAAAATACGTACGCTTTCAGAGAAAGTATAAAAATTTGTTAGATTCCACAAAACTCTAAAAACTGTGCAGTATTTTTAAAATTTGTATAAACAAAAAAATACTTGTACAAGGATAATTGAAAATTGTAGAAATGTTGAAAAATTGAAAAAAACTATATTTGAAAAATAGTTAATAATCCTGAATAATCAAAAAATCTTGTGTAATTCCAGAAAATGTTGGTAAATTTCGTGAATTATGAAATACTGTAAAGATTTCATTAAACTGTTATACTCTTGGAATTTTCGCAAATCAAAATAAGTTGTATTGTAAAAAGATGGATAATTTTGAAAATTGCAATAAAAATTCAGTAACTTTGGACATTACGATAAATTCAAAAACATCGAAAATTCTACAAGATTAAACAAATTTTTCGTGAGTCAGCAAATTTTTGTCGTACAAATATTGCTAAGGTTTTCGGAAAATTCTATAAATAATTTGAAAATGTTATGAATGTCTAAAAATTCTCTAAGACTTAAAAAAATATTAATAAGTATTATAGATTGTAGAATATTTTAAAAATTGTCCTCATTTTTAACATTCTGAAAAGTCAAAAAATGTTTCGTCGATAATTTTTGAAAAAGCAATGATAAAATTTAGAAGTTTTCAATATCCTTATAAATTAAAATTTTTTTAAATTTCGGAAAATGTAAAAAATCGTAAAAAAACTCCGAAAAATTCTATAATTTTACAAAAATATAATAGACAAAATTTTGGAAATTTTCTGTGACACTACAAAAATTGTGTAATGTTCTTGACATTTTTGAAATAAAAAAATTTTTCATCGACAGAGATCTTTGATAACTCTGGAAATTCTAATGCAAATTTTTGATATTTGTAAAATGTTGAAAAAAATAAAACTTATCAAAAAATACCAAGAATGTCTTGAAATCAATCAATTATCAAGAATCATAAAAAAATTTGAAAAACTTGTATTAGTGTTGCACAAAATTATGAATTCCGTAGATTGCGGAATATTTTGAAACTCCCTAAAAATTGCAGAAATTTCTTATCTAATAAATTATAATTATAATTTTAATGATAAAATCTTCATCTAAAATTTATGAATCTATAACACTAAATTTATGATTAAGAGAAACTTCTTCATTAATGAACACAAATTCATAAGATATTCAGAAGTACATATTTATGAATTTTTAATAAGGATCTACTTTTTTTCTGAACTTCTCAAAAAATGAAAATGATTATTTGTTTTCAAGAAAATGGTATGAATTACAATTCAACAACATAGTTCAACTATTTTAGAAATATGACAACAATTTTTTTTATTTTTTGTAGCAATCTGAGTGTTAAATATCTCATTATTTCGGAAAATATGTATTCCCAAAAATATATACTCCAAGATGTAGAATAATTCATCATTGACAAGAGAAAGTGAAACATTTTGTTTTTGCTCATTTGTTTCTGTTCCCATTTATCTAGATTAAACCATAATTAAAATGAGGTTTTACACAAAAATTACACGAAACACTTCGATTCATTCAATGTGCATGAAATTCTAAACGTTTATGAAATAAACGAAAACAAAAAAAAATTATTATTCATTTTCACTTACAATTAAAATTAAAAATAATAAAATATGTTGAATAATATTTTTTAAATATTAATAATTATGAATGAATTCTATTACTATGAATCATAGAACCATTTTTTTATTTTTTATTTATTTTTAAACGTTTGGAACTTTAGAGACATTTTATTCATAAATCGGTTGCACTGGATATGCTTTTTTGTTATCATTATAAAAAATTATACATATAACAAATTAGGCTTAGTAAAAATGTAAAATAAAAAATTTTGTCCTATCATACTTTGATATATTTATAGGTGTATTTTTCGTAAACGATTATAAAAATCTTTCAAAATGCAACGATGTCTAAAAAAATTTCATAACTTAGAATATTTTTAATGGATAGAGAAATAATTGTAACAAGTGAGAAAAACTCGAAAAATTGTGTATGCGGTATACAAGAATACCGCTAAACTTGCCATTTTTGTTAGTTTTTTTCTATTCCTTGGTTACATACTGAACAATTACTGTTATATGGTTTTTTTTTTAATTTTGAACAAAAATATTGTAATCCTTCGGAATATGTAGAAAAGTATTTGAACTTTACCTAGACGAATTAAATAAAATATTTTTGTAATATTAAATCTTACTATGATATTATAATATTTATGATATAATATTGAATTTTAACAACAACAAAAAAAGTTACAAAGTATGGAAAATATTGAATTTTAGATTTTTCAACAGTTTGTTACGTGATTGATTCGTGTATTCAAAAAGTATGGATAACATCGATTTATAAATAATTATAAATTTTCAAATAAATAGTAAAATAATCACTTATACAGCGATTCATTATCGATAATTGTTATTTTAATATGATGAATGATTCAAGAAGTCAAGAAACTAGTTTTCCATTAAATCTTAACTGCCATCCGTAAATTTTACATGAATATTGATTGACTTTTTTTTAGCTAAGATCTTAGTACATTTCTAAAAGTTCACGATTTGTTGAATTTTTTCACAGCTTTTTAAAAAGATACTAGAAGCAATAATTAATAAGTAAGGATATAAATATTTGTTAACTTTTGAATGAGTTTTAATTATTGTTTGCCAGCACTGTTAAAAAATATTTGGAAAATGTTTTGTGACATAAAAATTTTCATTAAATATAGATGGTATCACACCTCTTCAACACGTTTGTAAAGTATTTTTTCAATCTTTTAGTTAGGTCATTAAAAAGTGTTGCAACGTGTAGTTTTTGAATGTTATAATTGAGAATGATAGAAAATTTATATTTTAATTGTGAGGGAAAAATTTTTTAAACCTGCTAAATATTAGATATTTTTGTTTTCCTCTATTATTTACACTCAAACTGCCAAGAATTATTTATTATCGACAGTTTCTCTCAATAAATTTTTATAGTTATGAATTTTTATTATATCGACAATCATTTAGAAGTAGTATAAAACAATATCAAAGTGTTTTTTACCATAAATAATACCAAAAGTTAAACAAATAAACATAAAAAACCATCAATAATCGTTTCATTGTCGAATTAGTGTACTTCCTATGTAATAATGTTGGTTTTTATTCTAGATAATAGTAATAATTTTTCAAGGCATTTATAAAGTTCAAAAACAAAAAAATTATAGCAGAGAATTTTTCGTTTATAGAAACTTATTACTCCCAATAATTTCTTATCATTATCAAAAATAATATTTGATAATTTGTTAGATGATTTTTCATGTTAAAGATTCTAAAATCGTGATCAAAACATGAAAAACTCTTTTTTTAATTATCATTAGTATTTCTCTGAATTTCGAGATGTTCATTTGTATTAAGCCTTTTTTTCAGTAAAGATGTAATACATTTTAGAAAATGTTTAAAAAATTCAGCAAATATAATGTGCTATGCTTCATATTGAACTACAGATTAATTGTTGTGCTTATTGTTAGAGAAGTCTTATAAATAAATAGTTAAATGAAAAAAATTAGTTATTTGAACAGATAAAGAAGTTATTTTTTGTAAACGTGATGTATACTTTTAGCGGTTTTTAGTCGACAAAAAAAACTTCATAAAAGTATCAAAAACTTGATATTACTAAAAATTGTTGAACATTTGATAATTTTCCTTATTTTCTAAAATCCCCAAATCATATTGAATATTCTAAATTTTACTTGCCTATTATTCAGAATAAAATTCTTTGAAATTCTAACCCGAAGAATAACTAGTCTTGAGTTATTCCTATTCAATTAAACCACTCTATTTTTACAAAATCAAAATGAAATAATTATGATCAGAAAAAAATTCATATCTTGAGAGTATGAAAATTATTGCAGATTCTGCTTCGTTTTAGAAATATTCTCACATTCCGAAATTCTCCAAAATCGAAGTGTTCAAAAAACTTTTCAAAAATATTTTTAAAAGGTTTGAACAAACCTTGACTTTATTTTACAATATTTCCGGAATTTTTTATTTACCCATTTATTTCTTAAAAATTGGAACAATTCTAAGAAAATATTAAATATCTTGTTTGAGATGGTTTTCGAAAAAACATTCATGTCATTTTTTTTTACGTGCATGATTTGTGTGTTTTTCTTGTACAGAGGGAGAGAACGCGAAAGATGTACTCCGACGATTGGTCAATCGGAGATGAAGAAATCGAAGGTCGTCGAAAATTTAATATCGATGAAAAAATCGAATGCGAGAGATACGACATGAAAAATTTCCACGGGCGAATCCGAGAAATGACTGGGCCAGAGTTTAATATGGCATTTTTGCAAAAACATGGTCTTTGCATACCTCTTCTATTCAACGACAAAGCAGGGCTGGGTATGCGAGTGCCGAGTGATAAGTTTTCGATAAACGACGTCCGAACATGCGTTGGTAAGTTGGCTTTAATAAAAACTTAAACTGATTGTCAAGAAACTTTTATTTAAATTCTCAAGCTAGCAATAAAAAAAATTCTACACTTTGTACGTTAATTTTCCTGATGAAAAATATTCATCAAAGTGCAACATGACTACCGCATAATGTGGCACTACGTTCCTGCACTCTGTAAATCGAGCTTGAAAATTTTCCGTTTAGGCTCCAAAAGACTCTTAGATGTGATGGATGTTGGAACTCAGAAAAATGAAGAAATGATGATGAAGGATTGGCAGAAATATTACGAAAGCGAAAACAAAAGCAGGCTGCTTAACGTTATATCCTTGGAGTTCAGTCATACGAAACTGGAAACATATGTGCAGTCGCCATCAGTGGTCAGACAAATTGACTGGGTTGACGTCGTTTGGCCACGACATTTGAAAGATTCCCAAGTAGAATCAACGAATTCACTGGAAGACATGATGTACCCAAAGGTGCAAAAATACTGCCTCATGTCCGTAAAAGGATGCTACACAGATTTTCACGTCGATTTTGGTGGTACCAGTGTTTGGTATCATATTATTCGTGGCGCGAAAATCTTTTGGCTTATTCCACCAACGGAAAAAAACATGGCTCTTTACCAACAATGGGTTTTGAGTGGCAAACAGACTGACACGTTTTTCGGTGACATGGTCGAAAGTTGTGGAAGAGTTAAGCTTAAAGAGGGAATGACGCTCTTCATACCGAGTGGCTGGATACACGCTGTTTTCACACCTCTAGATTCTCTGGTCTTTGGCGGCAATTTTTTGCACAGCTTCGGAATTGAAAAACAATTGAAAGTAGCCCAAGTCGAAGAGGCTACAAAAGTACCGCAGAAGTTTCGTTATCCATTCTTCACAGAGATGCTTTGGTGAGTATGAAAATTGAATTTTTATCTCCAATCTCTCTATATAATGAAAAAAAAAATTGCCCCCCCCCCACCCCCCATATCCAAAGAAAAAAATTTAAGTTCAGTGAATAGGATAATTACATTAATTATTTTCGAGTCCTCGATATGAATTAACAAAAATTACAGAAGAGAAAAAATATTGAAAAATTGTCAAAATTTGGTGACTTGAAATTCAAATGTTTTTTACAACTTTTTAATTTTAAAATTTGCGTTTTTTAGAGCATTTTTTAGTCAAGCTTGTTATTCCAATATGACTTCATAGATTTGTTCCACTCCAGGAACCCTATGAATTATTATTATGTTTTTGAAATTTCCAAGAAAACTGACGTTTTAAAAATTTACTCCATTGTGTAAAATTCAAGTTTTCAAAATTGTGTAAATGTAGTTGATAAGTGAAATTCAAAAATTTGTCAGACATCTGAAAATTTCGGAGATAGCAAGAATTTCAATATTGTCAAAAATGAATCATTATTATGCAAATAAATTAGTACGCTCATACTCGCTAGGTGGCGACACCAAAATTTTTTCTCGAATCATCATTTTCAAATTCTTGTGCACTGCATACCAACGTGCAAATCTATGGCTAGATGTTGACCGTTTTTTATATGGACCTGAAAATGAAAATTTCGAATCCTGTAAAATTCGTTAATCTTAAGTTAAATCATCGGGTGGAGCGCGAAAGAGTTTCTAATAATATATTAGCAATTTCAATGAACAATTAACATTCTCGATGAAGAAATTGACTTATTATAGTATAAAACTTGTTATTATGTTTCAATGTTATCATACAACTAAGTTTTTATGTTGCAACATTTACCAACAAAATAAGCAGAAAATCCTCAATCATTTATTTAAATATTGGCATCTCTGCTAATTTTTAGTTTGCCTGTTCGGTAAATCCAGACCTGATAAAACCTCTTATGAAATACCATAATATGATTTTAAAGAAGTATCTCCCTATCTATCTTATGAAGGAATTCTCGCCGTTGACGCTGACAAAAGATAAGTCTTTTACAGTAGGTCAGCTAAGACGGTTCTGGCTACAGGAAACTTTGGACCAGAATGAGATTAGCTCATCTACTGTATCAAAATTAGACCGTCACAGTATTATCATAGAATATAAAGAATTTCATAAAGACTCGGGGCCAGAATCAGCTTAGCCTATATACTCGATACTTTTTAAAAATTTTACTATAGTAGGACATGAGAAGTTTCACAAAGTGAAACTCGCTCTCTAAAAGTTCTGGTAAATGTCACAAAATCAAAAATTTCTCGAAATTTTTGAAATTGAAAAATCTCTAAAAGTGACAAAACTTAATCGCGCTACGATAAATTTGTGATGCAACTTTGATATTGCGTCTTTTTAGTCTGTGTTTTTAAATTTTTGTTTAAATTTTCTGTTATTATCAAAAAAGCTCACTTAAATTAATAGCGTTTTGGCTGGTTTTGACATAAGTTTTGAAGTAAATGAAAAAATTGGAATTTTTTCGAAGGTATGTCCTGGAACGATACGTCCACGTTCTCCTGGGTCGAAGTCACTTAGCGCTTTCGGATGCTCAGCCCAAACACACGGTTTATCCCCAAAAAGAGCACATCCACTTGACTCCATTCGAGCTGCATGGCTTGAAGTCAATTGTCATGTATCTACACTCTTTAGCATCCACGAAAAAAAACGTACCAGAATTAATCAACGATCCTGTCGCATTGATACACGATGTGAGGTGTCTTGTCGAAAAACACAGACATGATAACTTCGAAGCTGCAATCACTGGCTTTCCTACATTACCTGCTCCTCCTGCACCTACTGCAACCAGTGACGGGGTAAGCTGTATTTTTTTTAATTTTATTTTCAATAAAATTATTGTTATATTATAAATAATTTGGGACTCTGATATAATTCTACACATAAAATTGAATTGAATTTAATAAATATTGAAAATTATTTTCATGAAAGGAGCGAATCAAAATGACGAAAAAACCGTACCATAAGGTGAACAAAGGTGAAAAAGGTGAATCAAAAGCAGGTCCAAGAAGGAGAAGAACACGGTGTAAAAAATGTGAGGCTTGCACGAGACAAGATTGCGCAGAATGCGGGTATTGTCAAGACATGGTGAAATTTGGCGGAAAGGGACGAGCAAAACAGACTTGCCTTATGAGGCAATGCCTGAGACCAAATTTACCAGTTACCGCTGCCTGCAAAGTGTGTTCATTGGATGGATGGGGACAACAACCATCTCCACTTATGGGTGAGTTTTATTATATATTTATTATTATTTATATAAGAATAATAATCATGTAACAAACATGCAACAGTTTTCGACATAGAACTACGTCTTTCTCCGCGTTTTGGTATAGTAGGGAGGCAAATTTCGTTGCACCTGCAACGGAATTTGGGCCTTATGGATTGGGCCCTAATAGTGAGGGTCAAATCATTTTTGGGCCCCAACAATGAGTCCCAAATTTCAAGTTCTCCATTTATCAGTCCCAAATTATTTTTGGCCCGGGCCCAATAGTGAATCCCATATTTCAGGTTCTCGCTTTATCAGTCCCAAATTATTTTTGGGTCTTATGGATTGGGCCCTAATAGTGAGCCCCAAATTTCAAGTTCCCAGTTCATCAGGCACAAGTTATTTTTATGCCTTTCTGGATTGGGCCCAAATAGTGAATCCCAAATTTCAGATTCTCAATTTATCAGTCCCAAATTATTTTTAGGCCTTCTGGATTGGGCCCAAATAGTGAAGCACAAATTTCAGATTCCCAATATATCAGGCCCAAATCATTGTTGGGTCTTCTGGATTGGGCCCAAATAGTGAAGCATAAATTTCAGGTTCTCAATTTATCAGCCCTAAATTCACCTGAAGTGGGCCTAAATAGTGAATCCCAAATTTCAGATTCCCAATATATTAGGCCCAAATAGTGAACCCAAATTTCAGATTCCCAATATATCAGGCCCAAATTATTTTTGGGCCTTCTGGATTGGGCCCCAACCATGAGCCTCAAATTTCAGATTCTCAATTTACCAGGCCCAAAAATAATTTAGGACTTATTAATTGGGCCATGGATTACAAGGCCCGATTTAATTTAATCGAATTTAAATAAATCTAATTGGTGGAGGTATTTTTTGAGATAAAACTTGTCACTTGTTAAAGTAATTCTACGCAATGGCACAGACTTTCTGTGCTTTCGTTTAAGTTTTTTTGTCTGCTTTTTCTTACATATGCTAAACGTTTAATTGTTTAAACGTTCATGGCGAAAAGTTGAACAGGTAATTCATTGAAAAAACATTTTCCATTGCTTGTGACGTAACGTACTTTTATTTTAGGTAAACCGATACCCGCTACGCAGTCAAAGCTGATGGAGTGTTCAGTGTGTTTCGACATCGTGCATCCGGAATGCGCGGGTTACGATATGCAAAACGTGTCGATAAACGAAGATTTGCCGAACAGCTGGGAGTGTCCTCAATGTTGCGAAGATGGCCGTAATATGGAGTCGAAACCAAGTCAAAGGGTTCTGAAAATTCGCGCCCGTAAAGTGACCTCGGTAGGGCTGACTTCTTCAACCACTTCAATGGATTCAGAGCACGCCACCACGCCCAGCAAACGACCGGCGCTATCATCGCCTAATGAGGTGATTCCCTATCGCTACCGTGGTTCACGAAGCGAAAGTTAAAGACGAGTCACAACCACTCTATCTTTCTTACATGATTCATTCATTCATTTAAATTACGTCCTAAAGGGGGAGGGGGGGGACCAATAATGGCCTAAAAATTGCAATGAGTGCAGGCTGCAGAGAATTTTTTACAAAATTTTGGAAAAAACTTAACGTTTCTTTCTAACTGATACAATAGTTATTCTGGAAAGGAATCGTTCTAGATTTTAAGAAAATTTTCTCTGAAAATCCCGGAAAATGAATGGAAACGAAACGAATGATTTGATTACAGCCCGAAACGAACATGATGTCAAGTTTCTTGGGCAACGCCCAGACGTGGGTTGAGAGGGAACCGGCAGAAGGCGAGCAGAAAACGGAAACCACGCAACGCGCCCAACTGGCAACTCAATTGACCGAAACGACGAGAAGGCCCCTCATAAAACCCCACGTTGTCGTACGGCCTGTCGAACCGTACGTCGACTCGAGCTCTACGAGTAATGCCAATGCCTCCAACAACCCGCCTGTACTCGACAAAGGAATCATCATCCCCGTGTTCAAGTACTTGAACATGAAAGATTTGACAGCATGCAACTTGGTGTGTAAGGCCTGGTCAAAGTTCAGTATCGACCCCGTCCTCTGGAAGCAGCTGGACGTCTCAGGCGCCCAGTTGACGTCCTTTCACTTGACGGGAATTGTTCGCCGTCAGCCGGAGAGACTGTCCCTTGACTGGACTAACGTCACCAAGGCCCAACTGGCTTGGCTACTCGTCAGGTTGCCCCAGATGCGCACGTTATCCCTCAACGGCTGCAACTGGTCCAGCGTCGCAACGCTGCGTACTTGCACGTGCCCGCCCTTGAAAAGTCTCAGCCTGGCCCACGTGTCCGGGCTCAACGACGCCGCCCTACGCGAGATTCTGAGCTCTCCAACGGACTCACGGCCCGGTCTCATCGACAAGTCATCCAGGCTCAAGTACCTGAGGCACCTGTCTCTCGCCGGATGCGCAATTACAGACGTTGCCCTTCGCTACATCGCCCAACACCTACCGCACATCACAAGTCTCGATCTCTCGAGCTGCGGTCGGGTCAGCGACGCTGGAGTCGCTCTCCTCGTTGCCCCTTCCGCCCCGGCTTTACATAACTTGGCATCCTTAGATCTCTCCAACTGCAAGCTCCTGACGGAGGCTACCTTGGACCATCTCGCGAGCTGCAAGGCCTTGAAGAGGCTGGATCTCAGGCACACGACACAGGTTTCAACGCAATCGATCATTAAGTTCGCGGCCAAGAGCGCTCACAATTTGCACGTCACGGACGTGAAATTGGTGCAGGAGAAAAAAAGGGGCTTAAGCACGTGAAGGAAATTTTTGTATTTGTCTAATTTCGTGGGACGTGATACAGTACAAAGGTGGATTTCAGGATTTTCGTTATTTGAAGAAGTTGGAAGAATAGTGGCTTGTTTTCGAATGGGAGTAGGAGTTTTCTGTTTCAGGGGCGTGCATTGAGGATATGAAGGTTCGATTAAAACCCTCCCCCCTTTTAGGATTCATGATTTGGTAGAATTAGAGTGTTGATTCCTTTTAATTCTTCGACTTGGTATTTGATTTTCTTTATTTTGGTTTTTCTGGTTTAATCAAACTCAAAGTAAATTGAATTACTATCGATTCTAGTGAATAGGAAAAGGATTATTGTCAACTTTCCGGATAATCATTTTATCGCAGTCCAATTTTCCGAAAGTATTTATTTGACGCAATTTCCAAAAACTATTTTTCCGAAAAAAAAAATCTAAACATCGAATTAAAGTATGATTTTTATCGTATTTAGTCTGACCATGAATACATTCATGAAAATTTGAAACAAAAAAGGACTCAAAATAATTACAATAAACATATTTGACCAGGTAAATGGAAAAATGTTTTTTTCATTAATTTGCAATAAAACATGCATTTTACATATAATATATTATACAACATTTACATTATGAAACAAAAAAGTTCTCATGTATCAATTTGGTATATGCCTTTGAAACAAACTAAATTAATAAAAAAACATAAAATTAGCTGATATTTTTTTCATTATGATATTTATTAAATTTTTCAATGTCGGATTCGATACAGGCTGACAAAACAAGCTAAATTTACAAAAATTTTGTTTGCAGTACCAACATAATTGGCAATTAAATATATTCAAATTATTCATACAAAGCATTAAATAATAAAATTTTCAACCTTTTTTTCTATTTTTTAAATTAGTGTTAATAAAGTATTAAAATAATCAAAATCACATACAAAGTTCAGGATGATTATTTCACAAAAAATTCGACTTTTAATTTATTTTATTTGTAATTTATTGTTTTTGGAAAATTGGGCGTGGGAAATTGGATTCGGAAAAAACATTGGCCAAATTTTATTTTCAGTAGAGCCACCCTCAAACTATTTCTGCTATTCCAAGCAAACTCGAAAATGACGTAAAATGCTAATTTTGTTATTTTTCTGTCATATTTTATTTGAATTGACAATTCGTAGTAATTACATTTTATTTGAAATTGTGCGTGAAAGAATGATTTTTAAAAATTCTAACAGTAAAAAGTAGAATAATGGAAAAGAATGAATTGCAAGAAAGTAGAGAAAAATACGAAAATTTTTTTAATTTTAAGATGTCATGTTTCTGATTCTTCTTTCGTGAAATAAATAAATTATTCAATTTGGGAAAACTATTTAAAAACTTTTGCTCGAGAACCTACAGAACTCACAGTTTATAAAAATCATACTCATTCATCTTTATTTAGAAAACATCTGTGTCGTTTTACTCAATTTCGAAATTGCGAAAATACAAAAAAACGTGGGGAAAATGTTTATCACATTTCACTTGAAGTTCATGAAATTCACAACATCCAAAATTACAAATAATAAGTGTCATAATTATAAACTTCATGAATGAAGAATCCAAAAATTTAACAAAAATTGCAATAGTTATCTTGAAACTTCAGAAGTAAAATTGGAAAATTATATGTTTTGATAAAATAGAACATTCAATACTATGAAAACTTCGAATAAAAAAAATGTTAAGATTGGAATAATAAAAAAGTTTAAAATTACGAAAATTTAAATAATCAAAATAATGATTTGAATATCATGACAAATAACAAAAACTATTCAATAAATTGTAAGATACATACAGAATATTTAAAACCTACTTAAAATCAGTAAGTATATTTTGTTTAGGGATTTAACAGTGAAAATTCTGATCATATGACTCGAAGTTTTAGAACATAAAAAATGATCCAAGTTGATCAAAAACCTTAAAATTTATAAATTTACAGTTCTTGAATTGCAGTTGTTGTAAAACTTGTAGGTATGCAAATTACATGAAAAAGATCGCATAATATACACATTGTTACATCCTCAAAAAGTTTTTTCAGTGTACGCCCCTGTTCTTTTTAGCCGAAATTGACATTACTTTTACACAGTTTTTTAATTATTCAGGCTAGACTATTCGAGTTCAAATTTTTCAGTCTTCACACAGACAAAAATATGCACGAGTCCTAAATATTCATTCGTATGGAATAAAATTACTGTTGCAAAGTTTATGTAGTATTAATAATAAATTTTGTGCTAGTATTTTTTATTTTCTTATTTTGAATTTTTTCGTTTTCCAAAAAAAACTGTAACACTAACTTTGTCTTTAAAAAAATCCGTTGAGGATACTTCATGTAACGCAGTATTTAATTTTATAACTATTGAAGAACAAGTAGCTGTAACGGTAGTGTAACCAAATCACGCCATTTTTAGTTTGTTGAGAAAAGATCAACAACTTTTATAAGCTTCGAGGAACCGTTTGCGTGAGTTGAAAATTTGTGCGAGAGTATATTCTACGATTTTCGAATATAAAGGTACGAATAGTAAATTTATAAAAACGAATCATGTAATTATATGTGATTTTAGCATCTCGCTAATATTCAGTTTTTAATTGCATTCGTTTTGGTATTACCCCTTTTGACAGCTGAGTCTTGATTTTGAAAAATGTCAGACCTTGAAAAAACGAGCATTGTGATTTGCTTTCAACGCATTATTTTCAGTCTATACTGCGCATTCGTCAACGTGAAAATAGGATACAACGTAGGCCGATGAAACGTATTTGTGTAAAAAGTTAAATCATAACTTTTGATGACACATCGCAATCAAGTAACTGTAAATAAAACATTTTTGTAATGACTTTGCAGAATTTATTTGGTTTAGTTGTAGAAAATATATCTTTATGTTTAAAAAATACAAAAAAAAGATCAACTGTTAGTTGAGCCTGAACTTTCAGTTCCCACGTTTACAATGGCGGCAAGATTTTGTTGGCCTTTCAACCGCTCTCTAATAAGTTCGGCGATGGCTTTTTGGGTTCGTCTCTCTAATTTTTCTAGTTTTGGGGCTATGTCTCTTTTGAGGTCCCAGTCTGGTTTTCGAGGGGCTAAGTTGTTGATATCCTGCAATTAATTGTTTTTTAAATTAATAATTGAACTGCTAGTATTTCAGTTGTAAATTCAGTAAATGCATGCACAGACCAGCTACTTTTTAAATTTTTAAGGATACAAAAAATATACATGAGGTTTTTTGATTATTTCCAATCAGGGTATTCAGATTTTAACCAACAAGATTTGAATATCTTCTTTGATTTTAAGTTTTGTGGAAAATGGCAAAGGGAAAATTGTCTCAGAATTTTACAAATTATAAACCTCTGCAATATTGATTGTTGACTTTGGGACACCCTGTATAATAAATAAATCTGCTAATTGAGAATGGTAATTGGAAGTTAAAATTTCATAATACATTATTAGAAACTTTTTCGCGCTCCACGCAATAATTTACTTTAGATTAACGAATTTTACAAAATTTGAAGTTTTATTTTGAGATCCATATAAAAAACGATTAACATCTCCAAAATAATTGACATTTTTCAAATCTTGACGGAATGTTTGAAATAACTGAAGTTTTCGATAAAAAATTGCTGGAATTGTCGAAACATCTTCATTTTCATAATTTATAAATTTTGTTGGCTATTTTTTGCTACGAAACGCTTTTTTCATTTTATAACGCTTAAAATTTTACATTAATTGATCATTCATGAATTTTAATGAAAGTTCAATGGTTTGCAAAATGTTCAAAATGTGACGTAATTTCTGAATTTTAGTAAAAAATGATTAAATTCTCAAATTCCTGAAATTCTTGCAATCTCTTAAATTTTTAAATGTCTGACAACTTTTCGAATTTCCCTTTCACTTTCATTGGTATAATTTTGAAAATTGCTTCAATATTTATATTTCGCAAAATTCTGTGAATTTTCAGAATATCGAACTTATTGGTAATTCAAAATAAAAATAATAATTCAGAGTTTCTAGAGTGAGAAAAATTCATGAAATTATATTGGAATAACTAAATTGACTAAAATGTTCTTAAGGGGACCGTTCTATCATTTTGGCCGAAATCGTAACTGAACTTTGTACGTAAATAAAAAAAAAACTACCAATGTTAGATCCATCAAACCTTACACAAATATAGTCCTTTATTATAAGAGTAAAAAAATTTTATTGTTCGTAAAAATCTTGGATAGAGTATTATACAGGGTGTCCCAAAGTCCGCGATAAAAAAAAAATCCTGAATTCCTTTTTCAATTTCGAGTCGAAAAGTCCTTTACCACTTTTTGCAAAACTC
>JAPYZL010057511.1:0-19016 GCA_030522825.1 Platygaster orseoliae | reverse complement strand
GCCTCAAATTTCATTATATATATATATATATATATATATATATATATATATATATATATATATATTACAATTTTTTAAGTGTTTATATTTAATGAATTTTGAAAAAGTCCTGTCGTTTGAAAAAATTCCAAAAGTGACGAGATTTCCAAATTTAGTAATCATTGGAGATTATGAACATTATTAACGCAGTGCACGAGAATTATTAAATGATTATTTGAGAAAAAAATTTAATGTAGCCACCTGGCGAGTACAAGCGAACTAACTGCTTTGCATAAATATGAGTCATTTTTTACAATATTAAAATTGTTGAAATTTTCGAAATTATTGTATTAAAAACTCCGTTTTATAAAAAAATTATGATTGAATAACATAACTTGCTAAAGATTGGGTACAGTAATGTCCAATAGTATGTTATGCCCAGTAAATTATATAATTTCCAAAAAATAGTATAAAATCAAATTCTACCAGTTTTGAGAAATATTGTTTACGTATAACATGTTTGGGATATGTATTAATGAATAATATATTTAATATAGTATAAGCAAGAAACTGAAGAAAACATAGAAATGCAAAACTTGAAAGTAATTTTTTTAATTATTGTAGAAAAAAAGGAAAAAAAAAATTATAAATCATAGTTGTAGAAAATTGTATAAAACTCCCAATTTTAATGAAGGTTATTCAATGATATAACATCTTTGTGCGAGAATCAATTTTTGATTTCAAAAAACTTTACGCTAATATGAAAATTAAATACCGAAAAAGCCCATGCATAAATTAATCAATTAATAATTTCTAGTTTAACCGAACCATAAAAATCTGCAAGAAATAACGTTTCTCAAATTTATATAGTATTCTAGATCATTTTCAAAATTTCAAAAATTTTGGACCGTATCCGTATGATGAAACATTTTTTGAGTTTTAAAAATGGAGTCTATTACACGGTATTTGTAATTTTTCGGAATTTAAAACTTTTTCACGGTGTACAAAATTTGTTAACCTTATCTAAATTCAACAAATTATTCAAATTTCATAGAATTTGCGACAACCTGAAAAATTATCCCAACGCTTTTTTATTTTCTTTATACTTTAACAATAATAATCGAAAAAATTTCATTTAAATTTGCATATGATGATTTTTTGCGATTTTTCGAAATTTCCAAGTTATCCGAAATTTTTTTTATTACATAACATCTTTGTGCAATGATCAATTTTTGATTTTAAAAAACTTTATACTAATATGAAAATTAAATACCGAAAAGTCCCATGTATAAATTAATCAATTATTAATTTCTACTTTAACCGAAGCAGTAAAATTTTTAACAAATAACATTACTCAAAGTTATATTATATTCTAGATTATTTTTAAAATTTTTCACGATGTTCGAAACTTATTAACACTATCTAAAATTCAACAAATTATTCAAATCCCATAGAATTTGTTACAATCTGGAAAATTATCCCAATGCTTTTTCATTTTCTTTATACTTTAACAATAATAATCGGAAAAATTTCATTGAAATTTGTGTGCCATAATTTTTCGTAATTTTTCAATACCTACAAGTTTTCGAAATTTTTTCATAAAATTGAACAAAACCATACACTTTTCCGAAAAAAACGATAGTGATTAAAATATATAAAACTTATGAACAATCTCTATAATTCTTCAAATTACTTATAAAATCATCGAATATTTAGAAGATTTTCACAAGTTTTCAATTTTTTCAAAATTTTGAAATTTTGAACATAATACAAAATATTCAAAGATTTAAGTTAGACTAAAATATGAAGAAAATTTGGACATTAAATTGCATGGACATAAAAATCTTTGGTCATTTCAGTTTGTGGACATTGTGGTCTCCTACCCTTGCTAAAACATTCAGAATAACTGAAATTTTCCAAGTAAAATTTCCAAAATAGTCGAAACACCTTCATTTTCGTAATTTCTAAATTTTTATACACTCATGAATAAATTTTGTCGATTATTTTTTGTCTTGAATTTCCAAAACGCTTAAAATTTTCATATATGTATACTACCGTGCAAAAGTATAAGGACATCATCGAAAAAAATCTATTTTTCGAGTTTGCGATTATTTTTTATTGTGTTCAACAGAATTTTTTTATCGAGTTTTGTATATAAACTATAAAATAGACTTTTTTTGCCATGATTTACATACATTTGCAATAAATAGCTAATTATTATTAGACAAAATGATGGAATTATAAAGACACCAAAAATTTTTATTTTCAAGTAGCGTCATTTTTGGGCTATAAAATTAATAAATTTTTCATTCTTATGAAAAAATTGTCTGTAATAATTTATATTGATTGAATTTATTGTTTCAATAAATTTTAATAAATAACTGTATATTTTATATTATTCGGTATTTTTTTATATTTTCATACAAAGTTATACTAATTTAAGACATTTTAAAGTTATAATAATTCACAGGGTTCTTAGAGTGGAAAATATTTATAAAATAAAAAAATTTATCTAAGTGTGCTACCTAACATAACTTTTGGAATTATCATGTTGAACGAAACATCTGAATTCAACAATTTTCAAAATTTTGACGAAACACTAACCTGCTGATTTTCTCAGCTGCGGTGAAAGACTCGGGAAAGTGAAATTCATCCAGAGTTATTTTATCGAGTTCCAGTTGAGTTCGACTGACGTAAGGATTCGTCGTTTTTATGCTCGTGGTGTAAACCGAAGGTGCGACGACGGATGATGCGATTGAGTTGATTTCCTCCGATTTGGGACGTATCGACACTACGCTGTATCCACTGTGAATCGCCGATTCTTTTGGGACTGGGCTTGAGTTACTCGACAACTCCTCGGAAGAAGGCATGCTCATGTAACCTGAAGGCGTAAAATACATCATTTCAATGTGTTTTTTTTTCCTTTTTTGTTGCATTAAAAAAATTTTTTTTTAACAAGTTCAACTACATTCGACTTTAGATTATTAAACTTTTCCAAGATCTTTATAAAGTTTTCAATTTTTTACAAACTTGAATTATGAAAAAAAAGAAGGAAATTTTGAAATGTTTAACACTCCCATAAAGTTTGAAACATTTTTGCTAATTTAATAATTTTACAAAGTTTCTAGATATTTATAATTTTTAGTCTGGAGTACATTGATAAACGTGTCAGTAATTTGCAATAATTTTGAAATTTCAAAAGATTTATGGAATAATGAAATTTATGAAAATCTCAGAACTTAAAAACTTTTTTGATATCTGAAACTTTTAAATTCGATTTTTCTGGATTTAAAATTTTTGATAATTTTATAATTTTGTCCTATTTTCAATTATTAATGAATTTTTATTTTTTATTTTTGAATATCGATTGAAATTTATAATTCAGAATATAGACTTGTAAAATTCTTGAGAAGTGATCAAAGTCTTGAAAAACAAAAAACTTGAAATTTTAAAAGATTCCTAAAATAATAATATTAAGGAAATCTAAGAACTTGGAAATTTTTGGCTTTCTGCAACTTTCAAATTCGATTTTTCACAATTAAAATTTTTGTTAAGTTCATAATTTACCCTAATTGTTATTATTATTTTATTTTTAAAACTTTGAATTCCAATGTAAATTCAAAATTCAGAACAAAACTTGGAAAATTCTTGAGGGGTGATGTAATTCTCGAAAAACAAGAAACTTTTCAAAATTTAAAAGATTTCTAAAATAATAATATTTGTGAAATCTGAGAACTTTGGTAATTTTTGGATTTCTGAAACTTTCAACTTCTTTTGTTCTCAATTGAAAATTTTCTCCAATTTTTATTTATTAATTTTTAAATTTTGAATTCAGATTGAATTTTGAATTTAAAATATAAAATTGGAAAATTTATTAGAAGTGATGAAATTTTCGAAAAACAAAAAACTTTTTAAAGTGTGGAACATACCTCAAATAATATTATTTGTGAAATCTGAGCACTTTGGAAATTATAAGATTAAAAAAATTTTTTAATTTGATTTTTTTTCAATTAAAAAATTTTATCAAATTCTTAATTTTCTCCAATTTTTCATTATGAATTTTCAATTTTAAATTAAGAATATAAACTTGGAAAATTCTTGAGGGGTGATGCAATATTCGAAAAACAAGAAACTTTTCAAAATTTCAAAGATTTCTAAAATAATAATATTTGTAAAATCTGAGAACTTTAGAAATTTTCGGATTTCTGAAACTTTCAAATTCGTTTTTTCTCAATTGAAATTTTTTAATAAATCTATCATTTTCTCCAATTTTTGATTATTAATTAATTTTTAATATGTTTGTTTTTATTTTAAATTCCGATTAAAATTTTAAATTTAGAATATAAAATTGGAAAATTCATTAGAAGTGATGAAATTTTCGAAAAAAAAAAACTTATCGAAATTTGGAAGATTCCTCAAATAATAATATTTGTGAAATCTGAGAACTTTGGAAATTTTAAGGTTTTTCAAATTTTCAAGCTCGATTTTTTGCAATCGAAAAATTTCTAATAAATTTATAATTTCCTTCAATTTTTCATCATTAATTTCCAATTTTTAATTTTAATTTTGAATTCCGATTTAAATTTCAAATTTGGAATATAAAATTGGAAAATTCATTAGAAGTGATGAAATTTTCGAAAAAAAAAAAACTTATCAAAATTTGGAAGATTCCTTAAATAATAATATTTGTGAAATCTGAGAACTGGAAATTTTAAGGTTTTTAAAATTTTCAAACTCGATTTTTTGCAATCAAAAAATTTCAAATAAATTTATAATTTTCTACAACTTTTCATTATCAATTTTCAATTTTTCATTTTAATTTTGAACTCCGATGTAAATTTCGAATTCAGAATATAAACTTGGAAAATTCTTGATGGGTGAAGAAATTCTCGAAAAACAAAAAACCTTTCCAAGATTTGAAAGATTCCTAAAATAGTATTTGTGAAATTTAAGAAATTTACTTTTTTTGATTTATAAAACTTTGAAATTCAATTTTTCCTGATTTAAAGTTTTTGATATATTTATAATTTTCTCCAATTTTCAATTAAAATTTTTTTTCAGAATGAACACTTTCAAAATTCGTGGATATTCAAACTTGCAAATTTGATGTTTCGAATTTTCGATGAATTTTCAATTTTTTTTTTTACTTACAATTCATGAAAAACTTTCAATTTTCCATCCTTAGAATTTTAAACTTAAATTATAATTCAAAATATCAAAAATAAAAAATAATGGATTCGGAAAATCGACCAAAAATCTACTCACCTGCCGATGACCAAGTTTGCGTCGGCGCCGAATAAACCCCGGAGTCGGTTGAATTTGTTTTCGTGTAAGAATCCCATCGCGCATTGTCCGAGGCAATATTGGTCTTGGGCGGAATAACGTTTCTTTGCCGAAGACTCGTAGCTTCCCAAGCGGGCGTGAGCAACTTTTTGGACGTGTCAGCTCCGCTATCGCTCACCTGCGACTCGGAAGTCACCGATTCTATCACCGATTCTTGAGCACTCGAACAACCGCTCGAGTCGCTCGACGACTGTCGTATATGCTGATCGCTCGATTTTTGTAACAGCTACATACAACGAAAACGCACAAATTACATTACACAACAGCTTTTTTCATACAACCATAACATGTAACATGTCACATGTAACACGTAACATGCCACATGTAACACGTAACACGTCACATGTAACACGTAACATGTGTACGTAACATTGTTTTATGTTGATTGTGATATTTGGTAATAAAATTACCGTTTCAGACGCAGGAAGTTGAAGTCCAGGGGGAAGTTTAACTTGTACATCTCTCATAGCGTTACATTTTATCCAGAGCCTGCAAGGAAACAAGAAAAAAACATGCAATTCTTCTTTTTTAACCAGTGTAAACTCTACTTTTTTATATTATATAATATAAAAATATTTATAAGCACAGTCTACTATTTCACTTGATAATTTAATAAACCGAATTTACAACCTTAGAAACATAATTAGAATGATTTCAATAAACCTAGTGATAATATTAATGAAAACTTGATGTATGCAAGTATACCTTTTAAATGCATACGCCATGCCTGAGAGTGAGATGATTCCAATGACGCTGAACAGAACCCAGAGGAAAACAACGACTGGATCTGTTGGTTCTGATAAAAACAACCAAAAAATTAGTTGTCAACTGCGCGCATGTTGTTTCTTTTTAAAAACTCAAATTGATTAGAGACAAAAAACATGAATTTGTTCACTAGGTTAGATTAGAACTTTCTTTTAAATCAACTTACGGCCACCAAAGCAATTTCCTTCTCCTGCAACAGACCATGGACCGAAAATGTGTTTTTGCTCCTGGTCAATATTGACAGCTCGTATTTGGAATTGGTAGATCTTTTTCCTGCTGATGGCATGACAGTCAGGGATTGGCAAATTGGCTTCTGCAAATTAAAAAAAAACATTCGAGGTAAAAATGGTACATGAGTATAAATTCTTACCATATAATTTAGTAGCAATATTAAATAATAAATAAAAAGTATTGAAAGTAAAAATTATCCTTTTTTTATCATTTAGCATTAATATTTATATTCATTGCTGTTTCTGATTCGAATTTTTTTTTTCACTGTCTCACTTACTCTCGTACAGTTACCATTCCACCTGTCTTTGTCGCACTACAATGAGTTGCGCATCTTCCAAAATTCGAATAAAATTAATTATCATTTCATGTAAAAGTAACGAGTATTACAAATTATAAACAGCAATGAATATAAATATTAACGTTAAATAATAAAATGGATTATAATTTTATCCAAATTTCGAAAGATGAGCAACTCACTGTAGTGCGACAGAGACAGGTAGAACTATAACTGTACGAGAGTAAGTGAGACACTATATAAAATTTCAAGTTTTTCAATGTTCAAAGTCGAAATCTCCTTTTTAAAACAAATAATCAAGTAAAAGTTTTGGAATTCTTTCTAAGTGATTGACAGTCTAAAATTCAAATTTTCAAATTTGTATCAGATGTTTTCAAACACAGAAAAAAAACCAGCATTTAATAAAACACGAACGTTCTCAAAGCTATATATTCTCGTCAACAAAAAGGTGGTAGTAAGGTATCATTATAAAACAATACGATGACGGGTTAGCGAAAGGTCGATAGTAAAGTTTTAATTGCAATCAATCATGCAAACGAACGAGAAGAAAACGGCTGTCGTTGCATAGTTGATTCGGAAACGACGTTCAATAATGAAGACAAAAACAGAGAAAAATGAAGAACGCGAGTCATGAGACTTTAAACTTGATCTCGAGTACTTGATTGTTGTAAAAATAGCCAAGACAATTTGTCGAGCTTGAATCGATCGTTCGTACATAAGAGATGACGAGGGGTAGATAGAAAGGCGAACGTATGAGACTGGCAACAAATATTAAAAGGGGAAAATACATTTGTAGCTTGAGGCCAATTACGTAACATGAATAGCTTTCGAGCTCAGTTCATAGCACAAAGGCATGAATCAATAACAACCATTAAAGAGGTCCTGAAATACGCCAAGCATAACTTTTGTCGATATCTTTTATAAATTTTATACACTTGTATCTCGTAGGGGAAAATTATTTCATATACACAATTTTTCCAAAACGAAAACTTACAACTTGAGAAATGAACATAGCGATTAAGAGGCTGATACATTTTTGGAAATTTCTTCACTAAAAACAGTTTACTATTTTTTTTTTAATAAAAATGAAAAATGATTCTCACCTATTTTCTTCAAGCTAATCTCCTGGAAATTATTTGACAGGAATTGACAGGAAATCAAGAGAATTGACATGAAATCAAGGGAAGTGACGGAAAATGACAAGAAATCGAGGAAATTAACAGGAAATGTAGGGAATTGACGAGAAATGACAGGAAATCAAGAGAATTTGTTTTTCTTTATTTTTAAAGATGAATTTTATAACATTGAAAAAGAATTGCTCTTTATTTCTTTTTTCATCCGATTCTTTGATATTTTTCAAAAACTACGAGGGCCCTGGAATAATTAAAAATATTCTCGATTTCGCCACAAAGCCAAAATATAGATAGTCATTCAAAACCGCGTAAAAAATTGTAAATTGATGCGTCACCCCTTTTTCTTATAAAAACAGGTCAGTCACACGTGAACAAAGCAATAATGCAACGCAGCACACAGGTGCTAATGCTCGACCAGCATCAAATTCCAACGACTCTTTCATTACTCAAGTGCAATCAATGAAAAAAACAAAACGCCACGATGAAAATTACACCTTTAGAAACTTGGCAAAAATTTTTTCCTGAAAAATCGTGGCTTGGGAGAAAAACAAAAAAAGGCATTCGATTCAAGCTTGAATTGCAAACAAAAACTTGAAAAAGTAAATATTTATACCTGAATTTATGTATACTTGCAACTTTCTTAATTTTATATTGTTTTTTTATTTTTTATTTTGAAATAAAATATCGTGAAAGTTTATGGATTTCAGTTTTTCACAGGTTACTAAACAATTTCATTTTTCGTACCATGAAATGTTGAAAAATATGTCCATGTTACAAAATATGTTATAAACACGATAAACCCAAAAACAGATGTTTAATAAAATGCCTTGTGGACAATGACAACCACTGCTCTGCAGCATGGAATAGTTTTTATCAAATAGTTCACATGAATTCAAGTTTAAAGTTTACATAAATAGTTTTACATTATGTTTACTTATGCAAGAATCACTTGTTTGTAGATATCTCGCGTTTTCATGATTCTCAATCCACTCGTAACGGTGTTCAAACTGCCACACATTTCTTTTATTTCTTCCAAGGCTTGTTATTTCCGAAATCGTTTCTCACAACCACTAGTTTGATTGTGTTCCTTATTATTCAAGCGTATTGTATGGCCGTTTTCTCCAACAAATACACGAGCCTTACATGAACGGTCATTGCATCTAAATATTTTCCCTTTAAATTTAGCACTATTAGCGTTCCATGTGTATAATTGCTTGTCGCAAAGAATGTAAAGAAACTCCTAATTGTTCTTTTCACCCATCACGAAAGAATACCGTAGAGTCAATATGCTTGTGACATTGCCGGGCAGCTACTGATGAAAGTGAATTTTTCGTTGCAATAGTGAAGGTAGAAACCCAAATATGTTCACGTAACCTTTTTTCGTGCATATTAGTGCGCTCAAAACAT
The DNA here is from genome assembly GCA_030522825.1 of Platygaster orseoliae. Classification (NCBI taxonomy): domain Eukaryota; kingdom Metazoa; phylum Arthropoda; class Insecta; order Hymenoptera; family Platygastridae; genus Platygaster; species Platygaster orseoliae. The sequence goes on along the minus strand of JAPYZL010057511.1, from coordinate 9,863 downwards.
ACTTTTTAATGCATATTTTTACCCACTCCAATCATTACACATGCAACAACAACAAATAACAAAAAAGAAACTTACCAAGCCCAGAACTGTTCTGTATATCCCCATTCCCATCGAGAATTTGATAATAATCGACGTGGCCAGCTTTGTAACTTGGCAGCTTCCATTGAATCTCGACCTGACTGGAATTGCTGAAGCGCACGGTTGGCATGTCCATTTCACCAGGTTGACCAATCTTTGTCAAGGCAAAGATAGGCGGTGACGCGCTGCTGCAGCTCACTGTACAGGCTTTCACGCGGACGCTGTAATTCGTAAAGGACAAAAGGTTTTCGAGCTTGACCTCCGTTTTCTCTTCGACCCTCAATGTCCTGTCATTGTAGAACACCTCGTAATTGCGCAAATGGCCGTTCAGCTCTTTCGGCGGCTTCCACGAGACCAGGATCGTGCTATTCGTCACGCTTTCTACAGTGACGTCGCTCGGCGGAGTGCTCGGGGCGCCCTCTAGGGTCGTGTTGTACAACGGATCGCTTTTCGGACCTTCCCCATTTTTCGTCACTATCGACACCATCAGCATGTAGGTCGTGTAGGGCTTCAATTTTTGCACCGTGCCGTGAATTGTGAACGGGTCCGCCTGTGAATCAAGCCATTCAAACTTGGACTTTTTTCTTTTTTCGATAATTCAATGTACACAAGAAAAAAATCCACAACAAAATGCACAACAACGAGCAACGAATGTTTTGTGCAAAAAACATCCGTAAGCATATTCGAGTTTTTTAGCTAAATCAATTGATCAATAATAGAATAAACGATGTTTTTTGAAGAAAATTAAAATAAGGTATTTTTTCCGATTTTTTATCACCCAAACTTGCGTAACACTCTAAGAACTAATAAAAAATAAAATTAAAAAAAAAATCAAATCAAAAATTTGAAATCAAAAAGATCAAATTTTAAAGTTACTGAAATCTCTAAAATTCTCAAGACTTTCGATTTTCAAAAATTGCATTCTTTTACAATTTTTTTAAGTTCTAAAATCGTTTATAAAAACTGACATTTTTGATGTATTTTTGATTTGAAATTGAAGATATTTAGAAAGATGAAAAATTATTGAATTCGTAAAAATTTTTCAAAATTTTCGGTAATGTTGAAATTTTTACAAAATCTTCAATTTTTTCGAAATTCAAGTTGTGAAAAATTAAAAACTGTACGAGTATTTCCGAAGTTCCATTATTTTCAAAATTCTTCAAAATGTCAAAAATTCACAACATTTTCGTTTCTAAAGTTTTAAAATTTTATAGCTTCTAAAATTTCTAAAATTTCCCGAATTTTCATTTCGATATTTTCAAAATCAAAAGTAACAGTTGATCATAAATTTTTGATCAAAAAAAAAAAAAAAAAAATCGAATTCAAAAATCAAATCTATAAGTTTTTAAATTCAACAATTTCAAAAAGTTTTTATTTTACGAAGTTTTCATCATTTCAAGAAATTTCGAAGTTTTTATTCTGAATTTTAAATTTCCATTGCAATTCAAAGTTTAAAAAAATAAAATTGAGAATTAATTAATTATTGTAAATTGGAGAAAATTATAAATTTATCGAATAAAATTTCGAATCAAAAATTTTTAATAAAAAAGATCAAATTTTGAAGTTTATAGAATCCCAAAAATTTCCAAGATGTATGATTTTCAAAAATTTCATTTTTTTAGAAATTTTTTAAAGGTTTATAATCGTTAATAATTACTGAAATTTTATTGTATTTTAGGTTTGAAATTGAAGATATCTATCAGGAAAGATAGAAAATTATTAAAAATTTTTTTTTTAATTCAAGTTTCGAAAAATTGAAAAATGTATGAGGGTTTCCGAATTAACATTATTTTCAAAATTATTAAAGATGTACAAAAATTGTCAACATTTTCGTTTCTGGAGTTTCAAAATTTTAGAAATCCAAAAACTTCAAAAGTTTAAAAATTTCTTTAAATTCCATTATTTTTATAATTTTTGTATACGGATTTCCGAAATATCATTATTTTTAAAATTCTCCAAAATGTCAACAATTTTCAACATTTTTGTTTCTAAAGTTTAAAAATTTCCTGAGTTTTTATTTTGATATTTCCAATTGAAATATGAATAAAAAATTTTTAAATCAGAATTAACAGTTGATTACCAATTATCAATAAAAAAATTGAAAATTCATCAAAAATTTAAAAATCCAACAATTTAAAAATTTTGTTTTTCGAAAATTTCATCATGTCAAGAATTTCGAAGTTTTAATTCTGTATTTTAAATTTACATTGCTATTCAACATTTAGAAATTAAAAATTGAGAAATAATTAATTATTAAAAATTGGAGAAAATTATAAATATACCAAAAATAAAAAATTGAGAAAAATATAAAATAGAAAGTTCAGAAATCCCAAAATTTTCAAACTTTTAAGATTTACATAAATTCTATTACTTTAAAATTCACAACATTTTAAAATCGTTGAAAATTACTGACATATTCAATGTACGTCAGATCAAAAATTGAAAATATATGGAAACTTTGAAAATTCTTAAATTTGCGAAGATTTTTCAAACTTTTTGGGGATGCTAAAAAATACAAAATTTCCTACTTTTTCATAACTCAAGTTTCAATAAATTGAAAACTTAATAAGAACTTCGGGAATATTTTTTAATTTACAAAATTAGTGAAATTTTATAATTTATCAAAAATCTGTAAGTTTTCTAATATCTCCAAATTTCATCATCTCTAACATTCCTCAAAGTTCCCAAGTTGTAACAAATTGTAATATTTCTGATGTTTTCAAAATTCCAACATTTTTCAATCATACAAAATTTACCAACATTACACACATTTTTTACACTTTCGAATTTCATAAAATCTTAGAAATCAATGAAGTTTAAAAATGAGATTCGTGATCATAATGTGACTAAAAGTAATTTATAAAATACATATTTGTGAAGTTCTTTCATCACTATGTCCTATTTAAAGCAAATTCTTTTACAGTTTTTTTTTTTGCACAAAACTAAATAATGAAAGCAAAAATAATCAGGGCCGGATTAAGGTTGTGGGGGCCCCTTTTTCTGAAAAAAAAAAAAAAAAACTTAGACGAAGGCATAGAAAGTCTGTGCCGTTACGTAGAACTACATCAACAATAGACAAGTTTTATCTCAAAAAATACCTCCACCAGTTAAATTTAATTAAATTCAATTAACTTTAATCAGACCTTATAATCTATGGCCAAATTAGTAAGTCCGAAATTCACAAGGCCCAAATTATTTTTGGGCCTGATAAATTGGGAACCTGAAATTTGGGCTTCACTGTTGGGGCCCAAAAATAATTTGGGCCTTGTGAATTTGGGTCTGATATATTGGGAACCTAAAATTTGGGGTTCACTACTTGGGCCCAATCTAGAAGGCCCAAAAATGATTTGGGCCTTGTGAATTTGGGACTCATAAATTGAGAACCTGGATTTTGGGACTCACTACTTGGGGCCCAATCCATAAGGCTCAAAATATTTTGGGCCTTATGGATAGGGTAAATAATTATGTAATTAATTAATTTGTTGCGACAAACCTTGACGGTGATGCTTCTCTCTGGTTCCTTGCATTTCGCGTCCAAGGGAGCGACGATCGGGCAGTAAAAGATTTTGAAGCCTTCGACGATGCCGATTCGATCCGAGCACTCGAGCTTCCATCCAACCTGAATCGAGTCCGAGTCGATGCGGTTGATCCAAACGGATTTCATCTTGCCCAGGAACTTGCTGTGAATGACGGTACACGAGGCCCAAACCATTCCGCTGCTCGATGTTTCCGTGTTCGCAGATATGGCGAACTGGTACACCGATTTTTCATTGGGCACCGTCATATTGTAAACCGTCAAGTTACTCGAAACGTGGGTCCAGTTGAAAAATCCCTGAAAACGAATGGCATCGCGTCAAAATATGTTGCGGCGTACGCTAAAATCAAATCACACGACTCACGTTGCATTGATAAGGACGATCGCGTTCGTTATCGCACCAAAATATTGTGTAATCCACTATTTTGTCCCGGACAATTGGCGGCTCCCAAGAAAGTTCGTAGAGACCATCGTCGAAAGCAATTTTCGTAAATGCTGTCGGTTCTTTTGATACTGAAACGAAAAGGATATCTTTCGATTCCTGTCGGTTCCCTTGATTTCCTGTCAATTGACGTCAATTCCCTTGATTTTCTGTCAACTGATGTCAATTCCCTTAATTTCCTGTCAACTGACGTCAATTCCCTTAATTTCCTGTCAATTGACGTCAATTCCCTTGATTTCCTGTTAATTACCGTCAATTCCCTTGATTTCCTGTCAATTGACGTCAGTTCCCTTGATTTCCTGTCAATTGACGTCGATTCCCTTGATTTTCTGTCAACTGATGTCAATTCCCTTAATTTCCTGTCAACTGACGTCAATTCCCTTAATTTCCTGTCAATTCCCTTGATTTCCTGTCAATTCACGTCAATTCCATTGATTTCCTGTCAATTCACGTCAATTCCCTTGATTTCCTGTCAATCACCGTCAATTTCTTTGATTTTCTGTTAATTGACGTCAATTCCCTTGATTTCGTGTCAATTTCCGTCAATTCCCTGGATTTCCCTGGCGCTCTTCAGAAACCGTAAATTACGGGACCTTTTATGGGTGTTTTATGCAAAAAACACCCGTATGCATATTTGAGTTTTTTAGCGAAATCAATAATGAAATAAACGATATTCTTTAAGAAAAGTTACAATTAAGGGAATTTTTCCGGTTTTTTATCATCTAAACTTACCTAACACTCTAGGAAACTATTTTTATATATTTTAAGTATTATTTATTTCCGGTTATTTCTAATAAGTTTTCTGTTTAAACAGCAGATTATAATAAAAAATTTCAAATAAAAAAAAATCGTATTCAAAAGTTTCAGAAATCCAAAAATTTTTTAAGTTTTTGGATTTTCAAAAATTTCATTCTTATAGATATGTTTAGAAATTTTAAGATCGTTGTAAATTACTGAAATTTTTATTTATTTTAGATTTGAAATAAAAAATATTTGAAAAGTTAAAAAATTAATGAATTCGCAAAAATTTTCGGTAATGTTGAAATTTTTACGAGATTTTCTATTTTTTCGAAATTTAAGTTTTGAAAAATTAAAAACTGTGTAAGGATTTCTGAAGTATCATAATTTTCGAAATTCTTTGAGTTGTCAAAAATTCTCAACATTTTCGTTTCTTTGAAGTTTTAAAATTATAGAAATTCAAAAACTTGAGGTTCTAAAATTTCCTACAATTCTATTATTTCCAAAATTACCCAAGTTTTTAATTTGATACTTTGGATTGAAATTTGGAATAAAAATTGAAAAAATCAAAATTAACAGTTGATTATCAATTATCAATAAAAAAACATTGAAAATTCATGAAAATTCGAAACTCGGAAAATGAGATTTGGAAGTTTTAAGATCCAAAAATTTGAAGTTTTTTGTTTTTCAAAAATTTTATCATTTGAAGAATTTTCGAAGTTTTTATACTGAAATTCATATTTGAATCGCAGTTCAAAATTTGAAAAATCAAAATTGAAAATGAAATAATAATTAGAAATTGGAGAAAATTATAAATTTATCAAAAATTTTTAATCGAGAAAAATTGAATTTGAACGTTTTGAAAATCCAAAAATTTTCAAAGATTTTAGATTTCCATAAATTTTATTATTTTAGAAAAATTTCAAGATCGTTGTATATTACTGAAATTTTTATATATTTTAGATATGAAATGAAAAATAATCGAAAAGTTCAAAAATTATTGAATTTGCAAAAATTTTCGATAATGTTGAAATTTTCACGATATTTTCAATTATTTCGAAATCCAATTTTGAGAAATAAAAAACTGTTTAAGGATTTCTGAAGTGTCATAATTTTCGAAATTCTTTGAGATGCCGAAAATTCTCAACATTTTCGTTTCTTTGAAGTTTTAAAATTATAGAAATCCAAAAACTTGAAGTTTTAAAATGTCATACAAAAAATTAAAAAATAAAAAAAAAAAAAAAAAAAAAAAAAAAAAAAAAAAAAAAAAAAAAAAAAAAAAAAAAAAAAAAAAAAAAAAAAAAAAAAAAAAAAATGGAAAATTCATGAAAATTCGAAACTCGGAAAATCAAACTTGGAAGTTTTAAAATCCAAAAATTTGAAGTTTTTTGTTTTTTAAAAATTTTATCATTTGAAGAATTTTCGAAGTTTTTATTCTGAAATTTAAATTTGGATCGCAGATTAAAATTTAAAAAATTAAAATTGAAAATGAAACAATAATTAGAAATTGGAGAAAATTATAAATTCATCAAAAACTTTTAATCGAGAAAAATCGAATTTCAACGTTTTAAAAATCCAAAAATTTGATTATTTTAGAAAAATTTCAAAATCGTTGAAAATTACTGACACATTCACTCTACTTCAGATTGAAAATTAAAAATATCTGGACACTTTAAAAACTTTTGAACCCTTGAAAATTTTTCAAACTTTTTAGAATGTTAAAAATTTCAAAATGTTCTACTTGTTCATAATTCAAGTTTCAAAAAACTTAAAACTTACAAAGATTTTGGAAAAGTTTTATAATTTTCAAAATACTGTTGTCATAAACTCTGAACATTTTCGAGTATGAAATTTTTTAATTGTAGAAATGCAAAAACTAAGTTTCCAAATTTTTTAAAATTCCATTATCTCCAACATTTCTAAAAGTTTCCAAGTTGTCGAAAATGTGTTATATTTTTGATGTTTTAAAAATTCCAAAATTTGTCAATCATACAAAACTTTTTCCACTTTCGAATTTCGTGAAATCTTAGAAATCAATGAAGATTAAAAATGTGATTCATGAGTAATGCAACTTGGGGTAATTTATAAAATGCATATTTGTGAAATTCTTTCATTGTTATGTCTCATTTGAAATGAATTCTATTATGGATTTTCCCGTCAATCAAAAAACATAATGTGTTTTTTATTTCAATAATTTAATTATAAATCACCTTTCACAACAAAATAAAGGAAAATGGATTTTTTTTCATCATAAATTCTTGATAAATGATGAATTATGAAATAAATCATTTTGTGTAATAAAATAAAAAAACTTCTTAAAATACTGTAAAATTAAAATCTTTTCTTTAATAAAACATGTCATACACCAAAATCATCCAATACACATATCTACCCAAATTTATCAATTATCAATTTAAATTCATAATTGATTTTTTAATACAAACTTTCACCTGAAACCATAAAAACTTAACAACTGTATAAAAAAACAATACTAGAAAAAAAAAACTTACATTGTTTTCCACTAGGTACATAGACTCTCGCCTTTGTATCATTAGTTCCTGCTTCGTTGGTTGCGGCGATTTCGAACGTGTAACTACCAAAGCTAAGGCCTTTAAATTTGGCAAACGTTTTTCCCGTTTCGTTTGGCGAAACGTTCGAGCGATGTCCACTTGATTCGATATGCGTGACAACATATCGGAAATGGTCACCGTTCTCCAAATTCGCTGGAATCGTTTGCCAATAGACGTAAATGTCTCGATTACCAGTGTTTTCAACGATTTCGAAACTGCCGATATCTGTGCGAGGACCTGCTCCTGGAACTGATTATTCAATTCACGTCTATTAGAAACTCATGTTGAAAAACCGAAAAAAATAGCTTCAGCTTCTTTTTCGTCTTTTTTTGCCCTCGTCACGTGACCTTCGAGGGCGTTTTACACGTTGCCCAACACAATGTGAAATTTTCGCTGTGCATGTGATGAAAAACTCATTATTTTTTGAGGTATATTTAAAAAAAAAATTTTTTTTAAGATATTGAGATTTAAATCTTTTTCATTAAATAAATGTGTAGATAGATGAAAATCATTTAATATCCATAAATTTTGTCAGATTAAAGTTATAATTTTTAAAAAGTGTTCGGGTATTTTCAGATGTGTTCGGGTATGATCGGGTATGTTCGGAAGTGTTCGGGTTTTTAAGTGTTAAGTCTTAAGTATTAAGTGTTAAGTATTAAGTCTTAAGTATTAAGTGTTAAGTCTCAAGCATTAGTTGTTAAGTGATAAATCTTCAGTACTAAGTGTTAAGCCTTAAGTATTAAGTCTTAAGTCTTACGTGTTAAGTCTTAAGTAGTAAGTGTTAAGTCTTGAGTCTTAAGAATTAAGTCTTAAGTATTAGTTGTTAAGTGTTAGGTCTTAAGTACTAAGTGTTCAGTCTTAAGTACTAAGTGTTAAGCCTTAAGTATTAAGTGTTAAGTCTTAATAAGTCAGGTTAGGTTAGTGTTGACTGAATCAGCGGGATAAAGTTTTTTTTATTATATAGAGAGAAAAAGATTATTACTTGCTGGTGATGTTTTGAATGTGGTGCTACTGAAATTGCTCCACCTGGTGGTGTTCTCCCCAGCTTGGGATATCAAGTAAACTCTGACATCGTACGCTGCGTTAGCGTATTCCAGATTGGTCAAATTGACGGTGACCGTAGCACTTCGGTTACTCGATTTGTCGTGGCTTTGCTAAAATGCAAATATTTCTCGACGTCAATTCACAATAATTACGTTCGAAAATATGCAACCAAGTAACTCGATAAGGTAAAAAAAAGGTGCATCAACTTTTTTTCGCGTGATGATTGGAATGAATGAAAAGTATCAATTACCTTCCAGTAGCTTTTATTGTCCCACTGGTTTTGATAAAGTATTTTTTCCTTTATTCCACCTGGCAAATTCTCTAATGGGAACGCCAAATTCCACGTTAAAAAAGCACTGTTGGAAGTCTTGTTCAAAACTCTCAAAGCTTGAGGGGGGTTTGGAATAACTGTAAAACGATTAAACAACAATGCTATTAGTTATTTCACGATGATGAAAACTGGCGAGCAAGTTTTTTTGAAAACTCTCTGAAATAGAGAAATTGCATCAATTTTTTATATTGCTAATATCTTTAGTTTACCAAAAAATATTAGACACGTGTTTTTTTCTTTTTTCTTTTCAATTGAATTTCTGATACTTAAAAATATATGTATCCACATTTTTAAGACAAGAAAACCAATATTCAAAATACATGAAAATCAAATCTAGAAACTTCATTGAAATTTTACTTAAAAAAAAAAAACTACTGCGATAAATTAACTTTATTAATAAATAAAATCACAATTTTCCAAATTTTATGGACCTCAACATCATTTCGTTTCAATTACAAGTAAACTTGAAAATAATTACTGGACGATAATAAATTTAGAGTAGAAAAAAAACATGTTGCCTCAAAAAATGATTGTTAAATAATTTTAGATGAAAAATATCGAAAAAAACAATTATTGTGTATTGATATATAATTATTATTTACCAATATTTATAATATTATAAATTAATATTATAGGCGCATAGTATTTATCAGTTAATATTAGGTATTAATAATAAGTTATTTATCAGTTAAGTTTCAATCTCGAATATCTTTTTTTATTTTAATTTTTTCGAAAAATGGCAGAGAGAAAAAAATCTTAGATTTTCGCAAGCAATCTGTCATTTTTTGTATACACTTATTTTCGACACCCTGTAAAATAATTATGAATATAATTTTATATTATTTACAAAACATTAACTTATAACAATAAATATTATATAAAATATAACATACAATTAACTAATTGCATAATGACAATTATTTATTATTATTTCAATGATGAACATTCATTATTTTATTATTATTATTATTTTATAATATATAATACAGGGTGCGCCACCAAAATCCGGACAAAAAACCATTCAAAATTCCCGCGATAATATGCTTCAGAAAGATATCGCTTTCAGTGTCTGAATACCTTGTAAACTAAAGTTAATTATGTCAGTACGAAAATTGTCACCATGTC
>JAPYZL010057502.1:0-14378 GCA_030522825.1 Platygaster orseoliae | reverse complement strand
ATTTTCACTTTAATTTCTAATAAACCATATAGAACATTTTAGACCAATAATATTGTTTTAAAATGAAAATAAATAGAAGACTTGAAAATGAATTTGAAGTTTTTTTCCATCTATAACAGAATATATTTCATTGGGACTTGGTAAATTTAGAAAACGTAACAGTTTGATTCTTCAATGAATTCATCAATCTTTGAAAAATAGACTTCAATTCCAGAAGTATCAAGGCAATTATCGATGCTTCCATTTTTACAAGCCTTAAATAATTTTCGAATACCAAAGTTCTGCAAAATGAATTTTAATAATCATTATTATAGTATTTAATAATAATAAATTAATAAATATTAAAATAATAATCATAGTTCGAAATTCGTTCAATGATTTTTTTTAAACGTGTTATTCAATCTTAAATAATTTCTATACAATTTTAACGATTTTGAATACTTCTGATTTTTCAGAGAACAGTACTTTTCATATAGATTACTATTCATTTTTTTCTGTATTTTTTTATTTTTTCTGCAACTCACTTAACTTTTGGTAGAGGTTTTAATCTCTAAAATTTCTTTCTGCATACGTGCCTGTCTTGAACTATTTATAATTAGGTGCATGTTAAATAGTTTCTAATCTCAAGTGACAGTTATTACATTTTTTTATAGTAGCTTTTACTCAAAAAATATTTACTTCCGATACATTTTTTTATTTTGTTCTGTTATTACTTTTGTTTTCAATATTTTAAATTGAATATTCTTGTTCAAAAAATATTCTTCTCTATTTTCCAAGATTGCCAACATTTTTTTCAAAAGAACAATATTTCTCGAACAAGGAACATAAAGAAAAAATCCAATCATCAGAGAATGAAAAAATACGCGTCAATGAATTTTCAGTTCTCTGTCAGACGAATAAACGAATGTTAAAAAAATTTCGATTCATATTTCCTTTTGTGAGAATCTGTATGTAATTAAAATTTCAATGCTTAGAAACACCTTTTTTCTTTTCGAAATATTTTGAATGCTGGGCCTTTCATTTTCGAAGAATCGGCGAATAATTCACACTACGTTTTCTCGCCCTATAAAACTTGTCGTTGCTCGAATCAGAATTCTGAGATATACGACAGTTGATTTCCATTTCATGCGCCTTTTTTTTCACGTCTTTCTTCTTCGTGAAATGTACAATAGATTCTGTCAGAAAATACCGAAGCTTTTTACGTCGATGCACAAACGCAACGTTCGCACGTCACGACGTTATAAAGGAATGAATCGTTGGATACGAGATACGTCGTTTTTCGTTGTCGTCTTTTTGCAACTCTTTGCTTTATTGACGTTGACGTTTGTTGACGTATTAATAGTGTATAGCTTGCCTTCGGGAAGGCTTATTTATTCCGATAAAAAAGGAGTTCTGTGTAAAAGACGAAGAACGTCGCGGAATTGTTTTTGTTGTTGTTGTTGTAGAGAAAATGATTAGCTAATAATTGATATTTTGAATGAACGATAACGAACAAAATTTCGAATTTTATTGTTCGATTTTTCAAATCCTGAATTTGATGAAAACACGAAAAATTATTGAGAAATTGAAAAATTATAGAAAAAAAATGAAAACAAAAAACTGAACGATGGCACAAAAAGTCTGTGTCGTTACTAAGGATGTTGAATTTTTTCATAAAAAATTGATATATATATATATATATATATATATATATAAACGATTGTTTCAAAGGAGATAAAAAAACACACACACAATTTATTTAATATTGTTGAATCCATTTATTTACTCTGCTCAATACTTTGGACTCAATTTAAAAAAAACCCTTCTTCACATACTTATGAGTTTTCATATGAAAATTATAAGGCGTGTAGTTTTCTTTGTTGGGAAGCGAACAAGTTTGTACAAGATGAGTACAAAGGTACAAACTTTGTATTGTTGTATATACAGTTGTGTTTTTGTGATGATTTTAAGAACTCGTCTAAGAATATAATCGAAATTCTCCAATTTGCCAACAATTCTGAAAAAAAATTGCAATAAATTACAGAATGTTATTAGATTTTGAAGTTTGTGTCAAATTTCATAGAGACTTTTCGTAAAACTAAAAACTTTTCTAAATTGATAGAATTTCATTAAGTCCCAAAATTTTGACTCTACTCAAATCATTTCAAATTTTGAAAAGTTTGAAAACTATTTAAAAATTTTTGCAAATTTCAAAAAACTAAGAAAACATCGAAAATTCGAAAAATTATTTGAAAATTATAAAAAATATAAAAACTATTGTTGAATTCCAGAGAATATTGATTATTTTCGTAAATTGAGGAATGATAGAAAAATTTTCCGTATTCTTGAAATCGTTAAAAGTCGAGAAATATTTTTTACCACTTGTTGTATATAGAGTTGGTTTTCGTGAAGATTTTGAGAACTCGTCTACGATTATAATCGAATTTCTCTAATTTCCTAGCGATTCTGAAAAAAAAATTGGAGTAAGTTGGAGAATGTTGATAGATTTTGAAAATTGTGTCAAATTTCGGAGATTTTTCGTGAAACTATAAACTGTGTAGAATTGTTAAAACTTTCTAAAGTCCAAAAATTTTGACCCTACATAGATCATTTCAAATTTAGAAAAGTTTGAAGAATATTCCGAAAATTTTGCGAATTCCAAAAAATTAAGAAAACATTGAAAATTCGAAAAATTATCTAAAAAAATTCAGAACTATTGGATTCTAGAAAATAATGATTAATTTTGTAAATTGTCGAATGTTAAGAAAATTTTCCGTACTCTTGAAATTGTTAAAAGTCAAGAAACATTTTATGTCACGTATATTGTTCATTATTTTTGATTTTCAACAAAAATCTAGAAATTTTATAAATTAAAAAAAGGAACTTATTATTTAATCTTAAAGCTTATCGATAATTAAAAAAAAAAGTTTGCAGAGTTACATCAAAAGCTGTATTGTTTTGTAGATTTTAGAAAATTTTAAACATTCTTCGTAAAACTACAGAAACTTAAATTTTTAAATGTGTAAATAAAATAAAATAGAATTTTTAATTTTAAATTCAAATACAAAAAAAAAATTTTTAACTCTAACGCTCTACAAAATATTTTCAAATTTTGTAGATGACAGTATATTTTGAAAATTCTTGTAAACAACAGAAACTACATAACGTTCTTAAGATTCTTATAAAAAAAAAATTTTTTTCATCTCACGGAGATCGTCGATAATTTTCAAAATTTGAATAAAAAAAACTTTCTTTTTTTCAATTTACAGAATGAAAATAAAGTCAAAGTTAATTCATATTAAGCTATTTCTGTTTAGGATGTTCACGTTATAAGGAATTTTCTTGCGATGTACATAACTACTTGATGAGCTCGAAGTATGCGTCAGAAATTCCAAACATTTAATAAAAAACGTAAACAGAATAAATTGTTTTTATTATCTTTCATAGTATGAAACAATAAGAAATAATTATTGATATTTAACAAATATTCTCTTATGTGACTAATTTTTTTTTCACTTTAATTTTTGATGAAAATAGAAAAAAAATGGATTTTCTTGTTTTCGTTTATTTCATATACATTTGCATTTTCAGACACATCTCGAATTACGTCTGGTATTTATTGTCTTTGAAACCCATTTCCCTACTCCAAAAACCTGGGAGTTTTCTCGAAATTTTCTTAAATATCTTATTAAAATCAATAAAAAAAACACATCCATATGACTATCATCATATTTTTATCATTTCTTCATATTTGATACCTAAAACTACAAGTTTAGAAAAAAAATAATAAAGCTTCTTTTAAACCATCAATCATTTAGTATTATCCTTTTTATTGCAAATTATATTCACTCAAAACATCTTCTGTTCTGAAATTCTTCTTTTTCGCCTTTTTTTTCGTTCATTTTTTCTCATCAAAAGGATTTACCAAATGAAATTTTCCGTTCTGCAGATACGGCCCGACGGAGCAATTGAAATTCGTAGGAATAGAGCGTGAAATAGAGTTCCTCTAACTGTGCAACGGGACAAACGATGGCCTTCATTCGATGCCCTCTTATCGAAGGTTATCGGTAAATTTCTATATAATCACGCTTCGAAAATGATTTACGCATTTTTATTCAATTCTGGTGTCATGGTATAATCATGGTCATGTAATGAAACTTCAGGAAGCAGATTTTAATGCAACACAAGCGTATTATAAGTGCAACGTCCGGTGTGAAAAAAAAAACATTGTTAAACAGTTTATTTATTGATTATAGCCAAGAGCTTATCCGATGAATTTAAATCAGAAATGTTTTTTTCAAGTAGTCGAATTGTTATAGTGTTTCAATGGAAATTTATATTTTTCAAAACTTTATTGGATTGTGTATGCGTGAATATCTGTTGAATAATTATGATGAGAAACATGTCAGATTTTAATTGGGTCTCCGTAAGCTCTAATTTAACACAAGTTTTGGGAGTCTTCGTAGAAACTGGGAAGAAAAATGATTGTTTAAGAACGCAGTATTGTTAAATAACTGCAGAGAGCAGATTTTACAACTGTCTTAAAAAGTTTCAATTAACTTGTGTTGCATGAAATATATGCTTTTGGATTTATAAGATTTTTTCTAACTTTTATGTGGCGCAAACGATTAAAACGGGTATTATACACCTCAGTGTGCAAAAGAAGTTTTTGTAAATTGAGATTGTAATAGAAGTTTTTGACAGTGAGGTTGCTTTATTGATTTTGACTATTTGCTCGATTTTTAGAACCATGCTTCTAGTTTTATGTTAGCTGGTTATCAAAAATATTCAAAAGAGGTTAAGGTAAGTAATTTTTTTGTAACATTTATACCAAAATTGATGCGATACGTATGTTTTCTTTTCGCTTGAATTTCGGATGTTTCATGACAAGGAAATTTTGAAATGTCAGATGGGAAGTTCATTTTTCTTTATGAGGTTTGAAGTTTTAGAATTTTCTTGGAAACGACCTAACTCGTGTATGAAAGTTTTGCCATGTTGTATGTAAATTATACCACATTGTATGGGAATTTCAAAAATATGGAAAATTTCCTATGCAAGTATGTGTCTTTTCCTATATTTTTCCAACAAATTTTATACATGAATGAGCAAAATTCTATAAATGTATGGGAATTATACAATTGCGATTCATGGATTGGATAAAAACTTCCTATAATATATGGAAAGTTTTTTTTACAGTGTACTAGAATAGTATTTCAAATCATAATTTTTGCTTTGGCTGGATCAACTTTATCTTGAAGTTTTTTGAAAGTGCATGCATTGTTCAATGATAATGCATGTGTGATTGTGCATAATGATGCGGTCGCATGAGACAAAGTAAAATCTGTTCACATCGGATGCTGTGATAATGGTACAATGATCGTCATTACATCGCCACACGGGATGTAATTCGACGCCGCGGGCAAACGTTAATTACCATCGCGACGCGTGTCGCCGTCGCGAAAAGCAGTCTTTGCGCTTGTGCCCGGAGCTTGCGAGGGGGAGTTATTTCGAACGCACCTTCGAAAAGCTCGCTCGCGATCTACTTGCGTGCATTTCAGCCACCAGTTGCAGCCGCCGAAACTACGGGAGCGCTTCGAAACCAGCGTTTCAACCCCTGCAAATATCCGAAATCAAAGTTTATCATTTTTTTTAAAGTTGCGAAGTTTACCCCCATAAAAACGACCGATTTTGCAGAACCGGGAGTATCGTCAGGAAAAACGTGGTTGAAATGTGCTGCAATGAAGGTGAGAAAAGTTTTGTTTTGAGTTAAATGAAAGTGCAAATTTTTTGAGGGAATCGGTTTTTCCAAATTGATGGTTTTTGGAAATTCATGGCGATTCTTAGGTAACGAAATTTTCGTGAATCAGGAGGATAAAAATACTGTTTTTAGGATTATTGGTGTTATTCTTAATATTTTTTTGTTTGTTTTTGTTTCATTAACGTAAGGATGAAGAATTTTCTGAGATTTAAACTATTTTACAAAAAGATAAGTTTTTTTTAATTTTAAAAATTCTTGTATAAACTGTTTTTCGACAATTATGGAGTGAACTTTACAAGTTTGTATGTTTAATATAACCTCTGCAATGTGAAAATTTTTAATGTCTAAAATAAGTCGGTTGCAGGTTAAAATCTTGAGTTATTTTTCTCATTTGCAAATATGACCAAGAAAATAGTATTAAAAATTTTATTTTTAAATCAGAAAATTTCATTCAATTTTATGATCGAAATATCGAAGTGAAATTATATTAGTTTCAAAATTAAAATCTGAGTCAATTCGAATTCTAAAATATACACATTAGATTCTTCAAGCATATCGTATATTTTTGTTTTTTCAAACTGAATGAATTTTAAAACTTAAAATAATTCGTGAATTGTTCACAAATTACGTCAAGAAAATATTGTGTTATTAGAACATTCGTATTAATTTTTCTTTTTTTAAAGTTCAATAACATTTCCTGTAAATTATAAATCAATGTTCAAAAAATTTGTAACTTCGATCACTATATTTTATAACGCTAGAAAATCTTGTAAGTTGATATGCTTGACATAAAAATTGGAATTTTTTTTTATAATTCAATTTGCTCATTGTGAAACTTTAACAAAATTACCAAGAAAATTATGATATCGAAAAAACATATAAGAATTCAGATTCAGATGGTATAGAATGAAAATTCGAACTTGTTTCTTGTGAAATTCATTTTTTTTTTTTTTTTTAATTTGAATCTTCAAGTCTTCGGGAACTATAAATAATCATTAAATTAGTTATCACTTAAACGGAAAAATCCTAACGGTACTTTTTTAAATCATCTGAAAATTATATTGAAATTTTCTCATTGCACAATTTCTTGCATGTCTCAAAATCTTTCAGTGTACATCAATTTTCTAGCTCGAAATTATTTATTGTTTTCATTAGCCATTCACTCACTCTACAAATTCAGACAATTTTTGCCGAGAATTTTAAAACTTGTGATGAACGGAATTTTTTGCCTAAAATCACTCAAATTGTTTATACATTTTCTTTTGGAAACTTTTCATTCCGTAAAGTAAATTCGTATACTCTGAAATTTTAATCTAATCTAACTACATAATCTAAAAAATAATTGAATTGAAATCAACAAAATCAGGAAGAAAAAGAGAAAAAAACAGGTATGACAAATCGAAATATTTTAATTTAATCGTTTTGAATTTTAAAACCCACTAGAACAATTGAAACTTGTTGATAAAAGTAAGCAAAAAACTCAGATCTTCAAAATATGTATAATTTTATAATTTGAAAATTTTCATGAAGAGGAACATCTATGTTTAACGAAAACCCAAATTGAACAAAATTGAATCGTTGTCTCTTATATATATAAATTTTCACCAGCTTTAATTATCCATAATTTAACTTCACTTAAAATTTCTGACCTCCACGGACTGTAATGTTACAACTATAATTTTATTACATCTTCATCTTCCAAAATATTACAACATCTAAAAATGCTGCTTCATTACATTTATTGGAAAAGGAAGTTAGGAGAATTTTGATTGCCTGAAGGTTAATTATAAATAATTGTTGTCATATTTGAACATCTTAACTGGGAACGTACCTATATTTAAATCAAAACAAGGAACAGGATTATTGAAATTGTTGAGATAATGGTTTTTTTTTTGTTTTCGTAATGAATTTGTTATTAAATTAATATCGAATTCAATCGGGCTCAAAGCCAAATAATTAATGTTAACTTACTGATGGAATTGTAATTCTTTGTAATTTTGGACATCTCAATAAATAATCGAAAAATAAACAACATTTGGTTGCTCTAACCATTTAAATATATAGTTGGCTCAAATCATACTGTTTATGTGGTTTCTTCGTATTGAGAATTTTTCTCGGGGAAATCGCAAATAGCAAGGAAATAAATAGGCAGAGAAGGCTATGATTCTTTGGACTTGAACGACTGTTAAGAAACAATTGACGTTTGACAATGACTGTTGATTGATGGTCCCAAGTTGCTGAGCTGACAGAGTTTCGTTGGATTCAGAATCGCTTTTTTGCAAATTTTTTCGATTTCTCTTTTTTTTCGGTATCGAAAATTTATAATATTGCAATTATCAAATATATTTTTTGAAGTAATTCGTCATCGTATCGTTAAAAGATGCTTTGTACACTGATAATTCGAAAAATTAAAAGTTTTCTCTTTCGCAACTCATGATGACCAGAGCAAAAAAATTACTTCGTTTATTAGGTCCTGGATTATAGTATGAAAAATCGATAAATTAAAATTCTACTTTTCTTATCCAACATACACTTCACTTTCAGGGTGAATTGTTTATTAAATGAACCTACAGCTGCGGAAAAATACTAATTAATTTCATGTTAGCTACTTCCCTTTTAATTATGAGAAGAAATTATACGGAATTTATTTTGCAACTGAAAACTGGCGTAACAGGAAATTGAGGATTTTCCTATTTTTATTTATCTAGTTATTCATGAGAATAAAATTATGATAGTGTATTTTGTGGAAATTATATTATGCATTAACCTTTGGTTTGCGGATTATGGAATTAGGTCACTTTCGCATTTGATTTTATGATGTGCGAATGGTTTTCTCGATGATTTATAAAATTAATCATCCTTGATTCCACACGTTCGCGAGGGTGAGCGATTTATTAGTGATAGTATAAGTTCGAAATGCCGCATTGTATATCTTTTAATCTGTCGATTTTAGATATTGAAAATGCATTTCAATCATAATTCTACTATTTTCAATTACAACAACAAAATTTTTACAGTTTAATACGTATAAATATATACATGTGTTGTAATAAAGTGAAATAAATTTATTACATTACATATTCTTACTATCACAATAAAAGAAGCGGCGACGTAGGCAGAAAAAGTATGAAGTAGGGGTTTTTCGGAATAATATTTTTTTCTTCCAGGATTTTACAATTTGAAATTTTTTTCAACCTTGTTACAAAAGTTCGATTTTTCAATTTGTTAAATTTCGTGATTTCAAAGTTTTACAACTTTTGAAGTACTAAGTCGCGCATTTATTGTATACGCATTTTATCATAAATGATAAAAAAAATTTTTGTACAATACAAAAAACGAATAAAACTTATGCATATGCTCACATTCAAAAAAATGAATTAACAATAACGCAAACGCAAGGTATAATATTTGAAAACATTTTGTCATTAAGAAAATACTTTCTGAAAATATCACATCTGCATTTGTTTTAATGAAAACTCAATGATCAATTAATAGAAACGTCAATAAGAATCACAAATTTTTTTCATAGGCAAAAAACATTGGATCTCTATATACATAGCGAATTTTTCATTGATTGTAATAAAAAAGAAATGACGATATAATGAGAAACATATGACAAATGAATAATAAATTACTGTGGAAATTCACAATAATAAATAACTGGTACGTTTTCATCCGGCTTAAATATTTTATAATTTTCTACAGAGTTCTCGCAATGCATGTTATACATGAAATTTTATTGTATTTTCGAGTATTTTTTAAGATCACTCTATAGATTTGTAGAATTTGATGCTATAGTTTAAAAAATACTAATGGTTTTAATTATTTTTACTGATTTTCTAGAAAACAGTATCTTTTAAGATATAAATTTATATAGACTTAAAGTCTTTTTTCGTATTTTTTTTTTGTACTTATGAAACATGAAAAATTGTATACTATTTTTATAGTTTCCCATATTGATTTCTAGAATGCCATATTCTATGATTCATAGTTTTGTAAATTAAAAAATAAAGTTACCTTTACATAGTTATTGAGTATTTGAGGATTTTTAGTATTTCTTGCATTATTTCAGTTGTATTTATAGAACTAAAGATTTTTCAACATTTTATTAGCTCTCTAGTATTTTTATCGCGACTGTAATTCAAATTTTGATCGATTCCTAGTTATTTCATAGTTTTTTTGGAAAAATTACATGTATGCATGAATTTCAAATATTTTATAAATCTTTGGTGTTTTCGTCTTTTTTAGTAATTGGAAGAAATACTATTTTTTAAATTTTTTAAGTAATTTATATTTCATTTAGTGTTTGGAAGTTTTTTAGTATTTTTCTAGATTTCTATTATTTCTACACATTGCTATAATGTGCTATTTATGAATTGATACTCTAGTAACTGAAGTTTTATAAATCGTATAGGTATTTGTTCAGATTTTTCAAAAAACAGTTCTTTAGTAGAATTCTATTATATTCTGAGTATTTTTTCAGAGTTTCTACAACTTGAAAGATTTTCTCGTATCTTCATTAATTCTTATTTAGATTTCTAGAATTCGATATTTTCAAATCTTTTTCAGAATTTTAGCGTTTCTTTTATCGCTTTGTTAAAACAATCTAAAACTTTTGTATATTCTTTGTTTACCTAACTAAATATGTATAATTGCCATTTTGTTTCAAAAGAAATTATTCTAAAACAAGAGTTATTGTTATTTTTCAATTGGCAAAATTACCAAACCTAAATATCGTTTAACTTTGAGAACTTACATGAAACCATTCGTAATCTTCTCCAGATTTCAATTGCTACATTTTTGATAACTTTTTCTCATTCATTA
The DNA here is from genome assembly GCA_030522825.1 of Platygaster orseoliae. Classification (NCBI taxonomy): domain Eukaryota; kingdom Metazoa; phylum Arthropoda; class Insecta; order Hymenoptera; family Platygastridae; genus Platygaster; species Platygaster orseoliae. The sequence goes on along the minus strand of JAPYZL010057502.1, from coordinate 3,817 downwards.
TCTTTTTTTTTCTATGCATTCATTTCCAAAATTTGTATTTACATTATTTATCATTACAACTGGTTCCCATTTTTAAATGAAGTGATAAAAAGTTTTATTCCAATTTCGGAAGGGGTTGAAGTGTTTTCCCAAATTCCGAGAGGAGTTAGAATTTCTAAGACCCCTTTACGTACGTCTCAGACGAAATACCATAAACGTCAGAATATTTAAGGTATTACGTCCATAGTTGAATTTCTGAAATAGATTTTTATGAAAAAAATCACAGATAATCTTATATGCGTACTGCGAGTGAACCTGCGAAATTTCAGCTCGATTCACTGTCTAGTTTTTTGTGAAAAAATTCTTAAATTTAACATGTATTCAAATGGGCAGAAGCATTTTTTTCTAAATTTTAGAAAAACCACGAGATAGATTTTTCTAACAATTTTACCATAATTGAAGAATAAAATCACAATCTAGTGTAAAAAAGGACAGAACGCTGCGGTGTTGCCGCGACCGAAAATAAAACAATGAACTGAAGTTAGCGGTAGCTTGCGCCTATCTTCACCACGGACGTAATACCTTAAAAATTACTAGTTCGTTCACCTTCGCATGACGCTTAAAAAGCTCGCGACACACAGTGCATGGAAATATATAAAGCACGGGCAAAAATGACAAATACTTATACGCGACTCGAATTGCGCGCATCAGCTGTTTGGTTGTTTCTATGGATTCGGGCCAAGAAATGCGAAACGCAAAAAAAACACTCTCTAATGAAGATTCGAATCGCGTAAGAAATTTTCCTCGAAGCTAACTTTTTTACCTTTAAAAGATTTCACCCAGAGATGTACGATTCTTGAAATGGATTTCACGATCAATTCACTTTAATGAGAACGTTTTCTTTTCCCATTTCTTCAGCCGCAAATCGGAAATGAAAAAGCAGCTGGGAAAAACTAGAATATGTCGTAAATGTTTGCAAGATCCAAGTTGTAAAAAGCTCTGTGCTTTCTTACGGAAAATTTTGCTCGGGATGAAAGCGTGTTTTTCTGAGCAGAAATTCAGGAATTCTATTTCAATCTCTTTACTTTTTAAGGTGGAAAGAGTTTTCACGGGTGAAAAAATTGTGTCAGTTGTTATATGAATTTCAGTTTTTTGTTAATGCTGGGAAATCTTGGCATTCTCGAGTTTTTCGAATCAAGAAAAGAATAATGAGATTTTTAGGAATTCCAGAAGAAGTGAAATGAGTTTTTATGAAGTGTCAGAATTGGATACAAAATGACTTTGTTTTCAAAAACCAAATTAGTATTGAAAACAACTACAGTGAATTCAAAAGCTGTTTTTTACTTTTTTAAGCAATAAAGTGAACATTTTCCAGCCTTAAAAAATCAAGAAAATTCGTAAAAACTTCGAACTTTAGAAAATTTGGACTTTCAAAGTACCATTTTACTATTTTCCAACTATCTTAATTTTAATTCAACTTCTTTCATTTCTAAGAAATTCATACAACTCCAAAAGTCCAAATTTGATACGTGATATCACGTAAAAAGGGAAAAGAAAAGCATGGTCGGTTCAATATTCGTGTGACGTCTCTTTTTCAAACTCTGGACTCAGACCGCGTTCATAAATTTGAACCTCAAAAAGAGAGGCGAAAAAAGGTGCTCGTAATTTTCGTACTCTTTGACTTCCTTTCATTTTAAAAGCCTAGACGGAAAAGCAAAAGCGTTTTTCACGGTGAAGTTTTGATATTTTCCTCAAACGTGTGTCAGCAACGGCATTATCTTGCCGCAAAGTAACCCCTGAAACGCAACTTTTCACTTTACAGAGAGCCTCAGCGAGAGTGCAAACGCGAAGGAACTGCGAGAACTACGAAACAGATACGAGGAAAAATTAACAGCCTCAGTTTACACAGGAATTTTATGTTTGACCGTATTGGCAACATCGACCGCTTTGCTCGCTTTGTCCTGTCTGCATTTTAACGTACGAATAATCTTTTTTTTTTCAGATTTAATTTGCAGATATGTAAAAGGCCCTAGCAAAGTCGTTGTCATAGAAAATTATGTTATTTGAATTTTGATAGAAGTTTTATAATTTTATCAAATTAAAGTACGTTACAAGGGAAAAAAGTCCGCAGATAGGAGCTTTACTTGTTTTTTCGTTGATATTTGATAACTTTATCATTTTTCCAGCGTGTTATTTCGACATGATGTACTATTTTTTAGCGTGTCATGTGTTATTTTCGATATAGGTTATGTTTAATTTGTTTTTATTTGCGATAGTTTTAACAAAAATCGAGAATGTGTTATAATACTAATTATAATAATAAAATAGTAGTTTTAATTACTCTTATTATTTTTTTTTATCAATATTGTAATAGATTTTTAATATATTTTCTAAAATGTAATTATAATGACATGATGTAAGTGAAATTAAGTACGTGGAAATATTAATTAATGAATCAAAAAATGGCGAATTGCATTAGATATTGATGAAAAAACTAGCTAGGCTCTCATTTGCGGCATTTTTTCACAAATAAGTTGTTAACGTTTCATGAAAATACGAGTTATTTGAACTGTCATAGAAATTTCATAATTGTTTATGAAAGTTAAATGTAATTTTTGTGATCGGGATTTTACTAGGGCTCAGGGCCGTAAGCAGATAAATTTTCGGGGGAAGGAGGTTGAGTTTTTATAGAAACATTCGCTCGAAATTTTGTAACTTTTAATCTTTGACGATCTAGGTACAAAGTATAATTATTGAATTTGCTAAATTTTAGAATTTTGAAGTTATACAACTTTCGAAGTCCAGTGTCGCACATTTTTTATATACGTATGTATTATATTTAATATTATAATGGAATCAAATTTTGGTGATTTTCAAGTCAATCCAGTTTTTTATAATAATTTTAGAATTTTTATATTTCTTCAGTATTTATATAACTTGAAAGGTTTTTAACAGTAATTATGGATTTTTACAGCTTCTCAGAAAATTATTCTTAGTTATCAAAGTTCGGAAAACTTTTTTTATTTTCAGGATTTTTTTGAAAAAATGAGTTTTTTACAGAACTGAAGTATTTTATGGGTATCTCGAATTTTCGTATTTGACGATATGTACAATATTTTGTAGTTTGAAACTGGTATTTTTATGGATATCCAGTATTTTTATGGATCACTGTAGGGGAGACTGGGGCTAGTTGGCGGTCGGGGTAAGTTGGCGGATTGCGTTTTTCTAAAAATCTATTTGACTTGTGCTGCCACTTCTCTGAGTATATCAAAAGTAATGTGAAATGCATCATCTGACGTGCTTTCAGAAAATGGAAAATTTTTTTGTGAATGTTATCGGTGTTTCTGGTTTTTCGTTCGTGTTGAGTAAATTTTACTAATTACGAACTATTTGTGATAAATGGGTTTGATTCGATCGATGGATTTGATTCATTTTGATTTTTGTACAGTTTGTAGATTATATTTGAAGATTCTGCATTGGTTGTCCATATTACCTTAAAAGTTGGTTTATTAAATTGATATTTATGTGAAAAACCAGATTGGGGCTAGTTAGCGATGTGTGATATGGGGCAAGTTGGCGGATGATTTTTCTTGGCAATTGTATTAAACTTCAAGTGTATATCGATTATTAACGATTGTTAATTACTTCCAATGTCGGTTGTGACATTTCGTTGAATTTCCGAGTTTTGTTAACAATTATTTTTAGAGTTCTGTAATAGGCGAAGATAGAACCGGGTATTTGTATCTACCGGCAAAAATGTCGTGAAGTATTTAAGAAAATTATATATATATATATATATATATATATATATATATATATACATATATATATACATATA
>JAPYZL010057490.1:0-10440 GCA_030522825.1 Platygaster orseoliae | reverse complement strand
CCTGCACCATCGGAGCAGTCGAAATCTGGGCCAAGTGAAGGTGGGCCCCAGATTTCGACTGGGTCCGATGAGGAGGCGGTCGACCCGAATGACACGTCATTTGGGGTTAAAAAAAGGTTTCTTCAAAATGCAACGGTGCTCGCACACTGAGGCGGCACGGCGCGATGAGGTGCGCAATCAACTGCACCCTGTCAAGGCCAAAAAATGTGAAAAAAACTGCATCTTCTCCTCCTACTACTGCTGCAATGGTTTTGCAAGAGTATCCTTCCACCCCAGCGAAATATTTGTGCAGAGCATCTTTCTTATCGGAAGTTTCACTTTTTATTTTTTTTTTTTTTTGAGGAAAAAGTTGTTAGAACTTTTCCACCGCATTTCCAAATCAGAGTCAAGTCACAAACTTTTACCATGATCTACAACATAGAATACGAACTTTTATCTGCAACTGCTTGTCCTCCGAACAGTGAAAATTTTAATCATCCTTATCCATACTCTTCACAAGCTGTGCCGCAAGTCAATCATTTCCCAAACTATTCTCAGAACACTTCGTACCATTCCCAATATTCTTTTCCTAATACGCCGAATTCTCGATCATATCCTCTCTATTCATACCGCAAATACAGATGAAATGTACTCTCGAGAAACGAACAACCATGAAAAAAATTCCGAATTTACAGATTTATAAGTGTTTTCAAAATAGCCGTATGTGTGCAAAATTGTATTACAAAAAATAAAATGCAAAATATTACAGAACAGTCTACAACTCTGTGTCTAAAATATGAATTGTCTCATCATAAATGATAGTATAAATATTATTCGCCAAAACGTATTTTTTCAATGTTTTTGAGTGATAGGCCCTTTTCGCCTCGTGCATACATTACCGCTAATTCAACAAACAGGAAAGGCAAAAAATTATAATAAATCCAACATTTTTCTTGTGACAGTTAGCATAACTTATGGGCGGTTTTCTTCCCATCATCAGGATATTCGCCGTGGACGTCGATTCTTACGACTGCTCTTGCTGCACGCGCCCTTTCACATCGCTGTTCTCATTAGAAGCATTTCCCGTTCATCATAGACCATCCAAGGAAAGGTAAGCGTTCATGAATAAAATTTTTCTAAAAACTCATTTAACGATTAAAAAAACAATGACTGACAGCGGTCTAAGACATCGCTTTTGTAATTTCAACATTTGGGTTTTGAAAGTTGCCGGATCTCGTATACAAGGAGTGTAAATGTTTTTTTCAGATGTCGTTCAAGCAAATCTCGTTTCTCATCTGCTTCTTCAGCCAACGGTGACGACAATTCCCATGGTCTGCAAAGTTAAATCGATCAACGCGTTCATCGAAACGTGGTTATATTTACGGAACAACCCTAAAGTTTGTTTACAACTGTTCATTACCATAGTCGACCTTGATTTAAATAATAGAGAAATATTTATTGTGGAATGTGGCGAACGGTAAAAAATAGTACCAAAGTGTGAAAAAAAGTGTTTTTATCGAAGTAAGTGATGATGTGCAACGTTAATTCAGATAGTGTTTAAAAAGTAGTTATTAGGTTAGGAAGTCATTACTAATAAAGACAAACACATTTTTGCGTTCATTTATTATAAATCAATATCATCTGCCACAGATTCAAAATTCAATTATATGCCTCTATTTTCAAAATTCTTAAAAATATTTTGATACTTTTATATTTTTCAATTGCAACATTAATTGCGAAAATCATATTTACAAAAATTTTACAGTTTACTTACGAATGACCTAACACCCTCAAGTCGTGTAAGTTTTTTGATTTGAGAAATTTTATGTGTTATTTTGTGTATGGTTCATGTGACATATATACAATGGAAATTCCACAGAAAATGCCACACACATGTGCTGTTCCTGATTGCAAAACCAAATCACATCAAGGAATGCGTTCTCTTCCCTTCAGAAATGCAGAGCTTGTTGTGACTTGGCTCTGACTACTGATGCTGAGTAATTTAATCGGTAAAATGAAACTGAAACTATCATTTACAAATTTGTCAAAAGTCGCAAACATTAAGGAAAACTCTTGCCAATAACTAACATTACAATAATAATAATGTAAATATTCAACAGTTATGTAATAGTTTGTACAGTTGATTATAAAGTCTAAATGGTAAAATCATTGCTTTTTTCTTTTCAAGGTATAACTAGGTAAGAGCTCCGAAAAGTTAGAATTTATGACGAACACTTTCCACATTTTGAGTCAAGTAACCCAAATGAAAGGATTACAGATCACATTTTGCCAGTATGGAAGTGCAAATGCATGAATGAAAAATTGCCCGAAAAAAAATGAAAATGAACCTACAGAATTGAGTGCTGAGGAGATAAATACCATTTTGATGGAGAACAATTTTAAAATGAAAAACCTGGAATCCCGGCTCGCTGAAATGGGCCTTGAGAATGAAAAAAACAAAATTGAAAAGGAAAATTACACATTAAAAGCTGAAAATCTTCAGAAAAAATTGAAACAAACTCAGAATGCATTGCATGGTCGTACGAGGTCTATTGCAAGTAAACAAAGAGTCAAAATAGTATCGAAGCTACGACGAGGACAAAAGTGGGAAACACCATTCTCGGAGAAGCATCAGGCATGAGCAAAACTTTTCTAGAAATGGTCGAGGCAAACTTTTTGAAAAAACCATCGATGAGTGTGCGCGACATAAAAATGTTCATGTTTTACGAATTTGAAAACCCTGAAAACAATCAAAAAGCACGTCATTCGGGGAATCCAGAACCTCGTCAGGTTATGCAGCAACAACTCAACTACAACCTAGCTGATCTGCAAAACGACGAAAAAGTACAACAACCCCCGCAGCAGCTAGTACAAGCTATTCTCCAAGATCATCCATAAGTTATAGGAAATGTTGAAGTGGAAAATGTGCCACATCTAAACCCTCAGCCATATCTACCACATGATGAACTTTTAGAGCAGAGAAAAAAAGCCGATTTTGGTTTTGCTGCATTATGGATCCAGCAAAAATTAGCTTACCATGCTGCAAAAGATTTAAATGCAGTGGTACATCGTGCTTTCCCTGACAGCGAAATCGCACAAAATTTCCGCATTGGAGAAAAAACATGAAAGAACTGATTTACATCATAACTCTCCGTCAGAAAAAGAAGCTTTTTGAGATCCTTCGGGATGCAAGGTTTAGTATCCTCGTAGACGAGACGATAGATACAAGTACAAAAATGAGATTGATCATTATAGTGAGATACTTCGACAAAGAAAAGGAAGAAGTAATAAGGAAATCAAGACTTGGTGCACGTTGGAAAACTCGCTCTAGACCTTCTGTGTTTTCCTCATTCAAACGCAGAATGCGAACGCAGTTTCAGTTGCCTGAAACTGACAAAAACTTTTTTGAGAAATAGGCTACAACGAGACAAGTTAAGGCTTATTCGTTAGTCGCACAGAATGTGAAAGAGACGGGAGGAGCTATAAAGTTTGAACCAACAGCAGAGATTCTACATCAACATAACTAAGAAATGTACAGACATCGAGCGGCAGAACTTGGAAGAGTCGTAGGAAACAACATGGGAGACGAACTAGTTGCATTACATGAAGAAAACAACAATGAATATACATAATATCATGGAAAATGTTGAACAAAAAAACTAACGTAAACATTTCTGATAATCTTTTAGGCACGTCCGTAAAATACGTCACATGATCGACGACTTGAAAATTCGAAACGAGGTGAAGGTTAGGTTAGGTTACCAATTTTTCGCCGGGAACCGCATTAAGACGACGCGGAAGTAGCGACGCGACTCACTAAAAACGACGAATTTCTCGAATCAGGTGGGAGAAAGTGCAATAAAGGAAGTGAGGTGAGCGTCAGAAGATTTTTGGGGTTATGTTGACCTGTTTTTGAACGTAACTGAGGATTTGGATCGCTAACCCCGGTATCCCATGGCGCAGCTTTGGGTACGCGACGAAACAGGATGTTATTGATGATAATCAAGCATTCCAGAGTATAAGGTATTTCTGGCATCGTGTCAAGAATGGGGAAAAGGTTGGCATGCCTGACTGTTCTGCCTTTGTCCGAAGTCACCTTTGCAAACCCGGTGAGAAGAAGGTGCGCGCCGTGTGGGGTTACCTACTGACCGTCACACTCGGTGAAGCTGTATTCGCCGTGCCATTATTGGAGGCCTATCAACGATATGGTTCCCCGATTGCCTACGGGTACGAGATGTTACAAGGAGGAGCGAAGAAAACATTCATGGAATTGACCCACCACACGTACAAAGCCGCCATTGATTTCCGTTCTTTCGACAAGACTGTTCCTGGGCCGGCCGCTGATTGACGTGGCGTTTGACATACTCGCAAATAACATCGACTTCGTGACTTACCGCGACTATGAGATCGCCGATGCCGCACGGACAATCAGGATGTTTCGCCAGATACACGACTATTTTGTCAGAACACCGATACGACTATGCACGGGAGAGAGATATCTGAAGAAGGGAGACGTCGCGAGCGGGAGTTACTTTACTTAACTCATATACTCCGTCGTCAACTAGATATTAATCACCTGGGTCTACTTAGATCAGACCAGCTCTCCCCCCGACTGTTTGAAGGTGTTTGGGGACGATTCAGTGTCCGGGTCCACGAGCCGTATCGACATGAATCGGGCTGCCAAACTGGTCGGGACTATCGGTATGGAGATCAATGACGAGAAGACCGTCCTAGTTGAGGACTTGACATTCCTTGGGATTCAAGATCAATTCAGGCTACCCCTCTCGCCCCTGCGGAAAGTGGATCGCCGCCTTCCAATTCCCTGAGATGAGAGACGACGGTAGAGATAAACACGAGAACGCGTTTCGCGGCGGTCGCATATTATTTTCTCAATTTGTATCTTTTTTAATTGTATTCACCCGGATATTTACAATACAGAAATTATTCCCGAACTCGGAGTTTTCATTTTGAAATCCCACATTTATTATAAAAAAAAGGCTTTTTTTTTAATATCAGAGCATTTCGAAAGTGTGCATATTTCACTATTACCAAAATTGTTGGTTTCTTTATGAATGAAGAATTCATAAAACATACTCTTCTAAGGCCCGAAAGGAAATACTCGTTCAGTAGTTCACAAAATTTATAAATTGTAATTGAATTTTGAAAATGTTTTAAACCCGCATACTCTCTTTTCATAAAATAATTCACAAATATGATTATGAATTAAAAATACATAAAAACATAATTTTAAAACCCATCACAGTTGATATACGTTCAAAAGTTGACAAAAACAACGATTTCCTATTGACAGTAAGAAGAACCTAATTTTGACCAATCAAGGTCAAAATTAGATTCTTCTTAGTGACTTTGAATCAAGAGGGTGAATTTACATCCATAGTAACGATTTTCTATTGAAGTGCAAAATTGTTTTTTTCATCGACATATTACTTGAAACAATGTATGTATGTATATATGTATATGTATGTAATAATTGATTTATTAATGCGTTTCGTTAGTAATATTTTTTTTCATGTCCTCCAGATAACTTTTCAATCTAAAAAAATTAATGTTTATAAAGTCATTGAAACCCCTATTCACGCTTACTTTCCCCAGCGTAAAAATGGCTTGTTTTTGGACCTAGATAAACAAATAGCAATTTAAGGCGCATGCACTCAGGGAAAAGCCCCGCGTTTGACGACAGACAGCAGGTAAAGCATATAAAGACGATGAGTATGATACTTACGGGAAATTATGAGTGCATAAGTTAAGAGATTCAGATAGAGTAACTGCAGAATTAGCCATGCATGAGATTGATAATCTCATGTTTCGCATCAAAACATGATGCCATGATGCCGTGCCATGACACTTTTGGGAAAGTACAAAATCAGTATTATATACAGGTCGATTCAAATTAAGATATTCAAAAATAATAAAAATATTTCAAGTACTAAATACAGGAACCACCAATGCCAAATAGGGTGAAAATTGACCAACAAACACTGATGAGTTGGATGGGAGCTAAATATCCGACGATACATGTGCCACGAGAACCAATGAGCTCAAAAAAGATTGAATTCACGAAGAGGGAGATAGGAGCCATAGGCCGTTTTGTCACTAGCCAGAAATAAGTAATAGATTCATGAATTTCTGATTCACATACGACATATAATAAATTCAAGAATTTCATGCTTCAATTAACAAGTTTTTTATTTGAAAAAAAAATCATTTCAATAAAAAACAATTTATGGAAGTAAATCACTGGAATATTATATTTTTCAAATTATTACGCACCAATTATGAAAATTTGAAAATATTCAAAACCCTTTTTTTGACTTTCATTTTTTGCAAAAAGCACGTTAAAATATCCATTTTCCTAATTTTCCCTATGAATATCATAAAACATTTTTTATTTCATTCTTGGGACTGCCAAGAATTATTTTATCCACTTAATTTGATTTTCAATAAAAATATCCCTTTTTTGGACTTTCATTTTTTGCAAAAAGCACGTTAAAATATTCATTTTCCTAATTTTCCCTATGAATATCAGGAAACATTTTTTATTTAATTCTTGGGACTGCCAAGAACTATTTTAGCCACCTGATTTAATTTTTAATACCAATATCCCTTTTTTTGACCTTCATTTTTGCAAAAAGCACGTTAAAATATCCATTTTCCTAATTTTCCTTATTAATATCATGAAACATTTTTTATTTTATTCCGTGACCGTGACAGCCGCCAGACAGTACGCCATGTTGCTGGAATTCTGGCAGAAAACGTCTTAACATAAGTTCACACTAATTTTATCGTAGTAGTGCCATAAAGTTGTGAATATAGAATGTAAAATGATACTACTGACTTTTGGAAGAACAAAAGCGATTTGATGGGTGTGGAATTGGCGGTAATTTATACGATACGAATCATCAAACTCACAGACATCAACAGCCCACACACGCTTTCTACCATCAAAACCCTCCCGCTCAAGAATTCGCATTTCCTTGCACAATTCCACCACAGTTTTCATAACCTTCCGCTCTGTCCCCAGGCCATACTAATATGTATCAATATCCCTCAAGTAATTCGCAATCAGATTCGGGTACTTATTGTAAACTCTAAAATATTCATAACAATCCTATTGCTAATTCTTACCGCACTCCGACTCTGACTAAAAATTAATGATAATTGTAAACAAATATGTAATTTTTCACTGAATGTACTTTTTTTCGTACTTCCCATAAATCATCTTTTACTCGGCCTTACAAGAAGGTCTTCAATTCAGTTGAAAAAAATCGACGGTGTTAGATTTAAATTAAGAATTTTTAAGTTTTTGATTTGCCAATTCCACGATTATATATATTTTACATGTATCTCAAGTGGGACACTGGAATGATTTTTCGTCCCATAACAATTATTCTTAATAATTTGATAGTAATCGAGAAATTTCTTGTTATTTGTTGTGATGACTCCGTTACATCAAAAATTTATGAATATATTCAGTTATATCTAGAATATTTTTCCCATATATACTTCGCTTATTCTTATCAAATGAAAAATCAATATTTTGGAATTTCGAAACGTTGTAACGACTCACGGTCATTTTAAAAAATCCGTAGTTTCATTTTTCTTTCACATGCGATTCATTATCTATTATCACTATTGCTCGGGGCCACGCGGTATTGACCGTGATTTATCTGTACGCGATTTTAGATACCCAGTTGCGCCGACGCACGTAAAACCGGATAAAATCTTTGATCGGGAGTCAATTCGTCTGATACGAATTGATTGCGCGATCAGAAAGTTAAATCGAATAAATAGTGATATAGAAAAGATAGCGAATTATCTAATGCTATCGATTCATGCCTTTTTTTTAACTCCCAATAATAGATTAAAATTCGATATTACAACAGATTCCCAGATTTGAAAGAGTTTGAGAGTTCTCCGTGACCTCTCGCTGCTCTCAGTAGCTTTTCGAGTTGCTCGTAGTAGCCACTTTATTCAGCATTACTAAACCTCGTTCAAAAAGAAAAAAACTCAGTGAAAAATTAATAGAAAAACTTCAAGAAGCCAATAAAAGATAATTAAATGACTCCACAAGGCCAGCGAAAAATTAATAGAAAAATTCCTAAGAAACAAGTGAATAATTACTAGACAACTCCAAGGAGCCAGTGGAAAATTTTTTAAAGTGGTCAAAGAACCCGTTATATGGCTCTCGAGGCCATCTCAACAAGTAAGGAAACTTTATTTTTTTGTTTGATTTTCGGAAGATTGATTGCGTATTCCAATAATTATTTTTTTCTATCTTATTCTTGGAAATAGTTTGTCCGGACAAGGATCTTGGTCCTCTTACGAACTCTGCGTGCTTTGAAAAAGTTCTTCACGCATTTTTTTCATGGTTTTTTAGTTTGTCAAGTGAGGATTTTACATTGTTCTTGTAAAATATGTTTAACTCAACAATGGATTCAAACTAATTTTTGCAAATTTGTCTTTTACAATATTTGTATCTTTTTCATGGTTTTTTGGTTCCTAGTTAGAACGGCCCACCCCCACCCCCATAACTCCCCGTACGGAATTGTATGCGGAATCTGCAACAACATCACGGTAATTGATTTAGACATTCTGAAAGAGGATGAAGATCGCACTAAGAGGAAAAAATAAAAAGTGTGCTGAACGGAACTTTAAAAATAAGCATTGAAAACAATGACTTGAAGGCAGAGACAATGGCGAACGGCCTGCTGGAACTTACAAAAAAAAAATTTCAATCTCATTGATGGAGACTTCAAGGACGAGAAAACTCTACTACTTTTTGAAACAGAATTAAAAAAAAAAGACTCCAAATCTTCTCGTGTGGCTTATGCGAGGAAAAAGAAGGCTGTGACAAATATGATGAAAAAATAATGGAAAAACACTTGATGGCTCTCGCACTTTTGCCAGCAGCCGGTATACTAACTGGTTTTGAAGCTTTCAAAGAAGAGTGCGAAGAAATGTTGAAAAATTGTGAAATGAGTGAGACTCTGTTGGTGTAATTGAAAGACAAGTGAGTTTGTCGAGTGGAAGGACTCGAAAGAAGGTAAATGTTACTTGTCGTTGAATAAACAATGCCCGCACTGATTCCACACGCTCGGATGATGGTAATTGTTTCTTTTTATTTTTACAGATTTGTGGAACTTGTTCACTTGATCCCCCCCCGCATTTCTTTCCGACATCCTCAACGATCGTCCTCTATTCCCTTTTTTTGTTCGTCTCTTTTCAGCATCTATTTCCCCGTTACCAGTTGATTGTGAAGCAATGGACCACCAGGAGCGGCCCCCTTACGATAACCGCCTGATTTACAACTATATGTATTACTACAAGGGTGCACAGAGCGACCCAAGTCTCTGGTGGTGGTGCACCAGGGAAAAGTTCTGGACTTTGGAAAACCCCAATGTTGTGTTCGCCTTTTTTAGAGGTTAGGAACGGAAGTTTACGTTGTTTTTTATTGGCATTTTATGTTGGTAAATTAAACTGATTTTTGTTTGTTTTTCTCCCCCCATAACGTAGATCGAGGAGCCGATACATTGTCAAAGAAAAAGGAAAGGCTTTGCAGAAGTTGAGATTTTCAGAGACCGCCCCCAGCACGCTTTAGTACACTTTGTATATGGTGACTGAAATTGAAAAAATAAAATTTTTCCATTTTACGAAAATAGGATTATATTTCGTTATTTAGGTCTGTAGGAAGCTAAAATCTGCAATATGAGCGATATTTGGGTTGTTGAGATTTTCAGAGACCGCCCCCAACACCTAATAGTACGTTTTGTACAGTAGGCAAAAAAAGTCATCGGCCACTTGAAATTTTTTTATTTTTTGGCGTTTTTTTTGTAATAAAAAAAACGTAGATTTTGATAAAAATGCATTTATTTATTCATGCCAGGATGTATTCTTACAGATGAAATACATTTTTGAAGAAATCATTTTGATATGTTACGTCATAATATTGTTTGTTTACAATAAGCTCCAAAACTGACGCAAAAAAGTCATCGGCCTATATACGTTTTACAGTGTTTTAGCTCAAATTTTATGACAATAGCAGTATATTTGCGAATGATCAATATTTAGTTGGGTAACCTTTAGCTTCGAGAACTGCTTGCAGTCTTCTGGGCATAGAATTTACTAAATTACTAGTCACATCCGAAGAAATTTGGTTCGATTCATTTTGTATGACAGATTTTAGCTGATTGATGTTGGAAATAGTGTGATATCGTATTTTTTTATCCAAATGGTCCCACAAATGTTCGATTGGGTTTGATCTGGAGATTGAGCAGGCCATTCGAGAACATTCCGGACAGCCAGTTTTTCACACTATGCGCAGTGTGCTTTGGATCGTTGTTATGCTGGAACACAAAGTCTGACTTAATCTTCAATTGACGGGCACTTACTATTAAATTCTTTTGTAAAATGTCCTTGTAAACATATTGGTCCATTCTTCCA